>CAHIKZ030005499.1:575000-605000 GCA_903632075.3 Acanthosepion pharaonis
ATCCGATGTCAAATCTTTAACGTTTTCAGAGAGGAGAAATTGAAATTGTCAGCATAGTTCAGCTTATTCGATTTATTCGAACTACTGTTCTAATATTGATTGCTATCTTATAATAATGGACACCTGACGATGACAAGAGGATATCTGACTGAAACGTCTCTATACTAATATCTATAATAATAAAAGATGAAAACAATATTTGGAAGAAATCGAGTAGGTGAAAATACGTCGTTATTAAACTATTTCTAAGAAGTGTAAACGCAGGTTGAAAAAAGAGGAGTGGTGGGGGGGAGTAAAAAGATGGAGTAAGAAAGTGATAGAGGGGCAGCGAGGTTGTCGATCAGCCAATCAATAGAAACAGATCGATATTCAGTGTTACAGATCATTAAGCAGTTCAGACCTTTAATGCTAGGATCCGACACACCACCGCACGGCGGGTCGAATCGTTCTCATTCCCCCACCCCACGTATACCATCAGTAGAAAAGCAGTTTCATTCGCACAGCCTCTTCTCGATGACCGTTGCTTTGTGGAGTAGGCTCCCGAGGTGTTGCTTTCCCCGATCACAACAATCTGAACCTCTTCAAACCTTTGTTAAACTGTTATCTATCATACATATCGTTGTAATATGCACTTACTTCCACCTCTTACATCCATGCAATAACCTCATTCAATAACCCTCTACTTTGAGTGGCACTTGGGCCTTGTTTTGGCAGAAGGTTTAGCTAAAAATATGTTATATCGACAGGGGGTTTCCTTTTCTTTTTAATCATTTCACCCCAAACAAGGCGACAAAGCCTCTAAGACAAAAGAGGTTGCTAGAAGTGAAAGAGAATAGGAAGGCTTTAGTGAGGAGAAAGGACAATAAAAGAAGACGTTTCACGAAGAGATAAGATGAAGATGGCGTTTCATTTAAAATTTTAAAGATTGTAGTCGACAGACAAGCAAGAAACCAGAGGAGAATTCCACAGACGAGAGGTGCGAGAAAAGAAACTGGTAGAATAGAACATACGGTTGCATCTAGCTAGTTCAACAGTAAAACGATGAGACCTAACTGCCAATCAAGTAGTAAGCAGTTTGTTTCTTAAGAGTTGAACTGATTCTTATCCGACCGTTATATATTTTTATCATAAAGAATAGATGCGATATGACATTTGGTTTATCAAGGCTTTTAAATTAAAGGACGTTCCTTCAACCACCTGATGAATATTCATGAATGTTCTCAAATTTAAAAGCCTTGATAAACCAATGAGATCCTTGCTCTTGTATATAAACACGCGCAACAAAATAAATCCTACATTTGCCTTAGAGGACGAAACGCGTTGGTTAAAAATAGTTTTTCCTCTTGTCTTTTTATTCATTTTTTCCTTTACAGACACATTCTATCTGAAAATAATTTACACAATCTTCGATGTATAAATGTCTTACTCAAGGGCATAATTCGGAATTTGATTTTTATTTTCGATATTCTGGAGAATAAAAATTAAAAGTTACTAAAAGAAAAAAATGAATAAAATTATTTTAAAACGTTTCCCGCTCGAAAATGGTATTAAATTTACCATTGTTCTTATTCTTCAAATATTTATTTATATTTTATTTATAGAAAGTTTTTTTTTTTTTTTTTTTTTTTAACAACGGCCAAGATCTGATCAAGCGTACAGCAAACATACAAGTCAGTTTTTCAAAAACAAATACACATAAGATATTTTTCCTGGGAAAACTAAAAAAGAATTACATTTGCCCGCCTGAATGTTTGAGAAGTTTCGTAGAAAATATGCGTTCTCCGACAGGAATCGAACCTGTATTGTAGTCACCTTTGATCTTCAAAAATGTAAATGCAATGTCAATTGTTATCTTCTGTCTTAATTCCTATTAGGTTATTTTTCTTTCTCCTTAATAATGTTTTTCATTTTCTCATATTCTCTTACACGCGGTGACCATTTGCATCTTAGTGGCTTTATTCCCTTCCTTGAGATGAAATATTTAATGTAATAATAGAAGCTATGATATTTACCTGAGAATTAGTTAATTCTTTCTGTAATAAAGAATTAAATGCTGTAATGAATATCAATAAGTAGTAGATGTATTTTTCCGACATTTGGTTCATTTGGCCTGTTCATTTTGAAACATATAAACCATTATTGTGTTATTTAATGTCGAAGTCTTTTTTCAACCAATTATAGCTTCCAGTAACGATACTCAATACAAATAATTTGCACACAGTTATATGGCTTCAAGTATTTCAAGCAATGAAATGGCCTCGAGTAACTAATTATCCCTTGTAAACAATTATAGCTTCAAGTAACTAAATACAATTTGCCCACATATGGTTTCAGATCTTCATATCTAACAATATGAACAAATGTCTAGTCAAAACCCAATTTCTTTGTAAACGTAAAGTAGATCATTCGCAGTGAGGTGTTCGAATAGGGAGGACATTCGCTTTCATAATTGAAAAATAAAACAAACACTTTCCTAGACTACGCTGTTGATTTTTTTTTATCAGATTCACTCTATGCAAGGTAGTAAAGCCACTAAGACACAAAGGGTTACAGGGTGTGGAAGAATCAGGAACAGAAACATTAATAATGAGCGGGAAGAGGAAAGAGTAATCAGGAGAACAGTAGATAGCGATTGACATTGCATTTCAATTTTTGCAGATTAAAGTTGGCTGAAAAGCATGTAGCCGGAAGAGAGTTCCACAGGCGAGAAGTGTGAGAAAAGAAACTGTTAACATAGACTTTACGTATAGATCTAGTAAGCACGAATGTAAATTGATGAGATCTCGACGTCAGTTTTAAATTCAAAAAGTCTGGCTACCATAGCGAAGAATTACTGTGAAAGTATTTATAGAAAAACAGAGATGTAACTTTACAGCGGATTAAGAAATAAATTGTTTTTTATATATATATATATATATATATATATATATATATATATATATATATATATATATATATATAAAAAAACAGACCACTTTAAGGAACCTTAAAGTGGTCTGTTTTCTTTTTTAAAATATTAGCTCTGGATTTACATTGAGCTCTCAGGATTTTATCTCCTTGGGATTACCCATACGGATTACCAAGTTATTCATAACTTAACTACATATATATATATATATATATATATATATATATATATATATATATATATATAGAGAGAGAGAGAGAGAGAGAGAGAGAGAGAGAGAGAGAGATATATATATATATATATATATATATATATATATATATATATATATAAAAGAATAATCACACATAGAATTAATCAGAAGTATCAATGCGATTATTGGCGACATCCATCGCTAGAAAACATAATATATGCATTAAAATCCTGTTCATCCATAGTGCGAGTTTTGATCCTTGAAGAAAAACTTGTTGTCTGTAGTTTTTCAGTTTATTTGATGTTAAAATGCTAGTACTTACGGACAGTCTTCCATCCATCATCGGGCATGTGTTTTTTTTCCTTATAAAATCAAAAACTTGAGACGATATACCTGTATGTTGACCGAAAGATGTTTTTTGAATATCTGCTATTATTGACGGTTGTATAAGGAAAAAAACACATGCCTGATGATGGGTGGAAGACTGTCCGGAAGTACAAGCATTTAAACATCAAATAAACTGAAAAACTATAGACAACAAGTTTTTCTTCAAGGATCAAAACTCGCACTCTGGATGAACAGGATTTTAATGCATATATTATGTTTTCTAGCGATGGATGTCGCCAATAATCGCATTGATACTTCTGATTAATTCTATGTGTGATTATTCTTTGTATGTAAATCATATGCTGCCTAATGTTTTATATATATATATATATATATATATATATATATATATATATAAATGATATCCGAGAAAATAAGTAAGGAAAATGAAGTGGCTTTTTCGCTTAATCAGGAATTATACGTATTCCCTAAACTTCGAAAGCAAAAATAGCGAAGCATGTGAAATTTATACAGGCTTTCTTGCATCTTATTTAATTATATATATATATATATATATATATATATATATATATATATATACACACATATATATATATATGTGTGTGTGTGTGTTTGTGTGTGTATGTGTGTGTGTAAAAATATATATATGTGTGTGTGTATAGTTATATATATATTCATATTTTCCTTTTACAGATATATTATATATATTACACACACGCATCTTCATTGACGTATTTTTGTAAAGGATTTTTTTTCGAGAGTCTTGTATTTTAGTCTGTATTGTAGTTTTTTTTTTTTTTTCAATTTCCAAAAAGATAGTGTTGGTAATATTTTTTTTTTTTTAGAAATGTATTGGTGTTTTTTTTTTTTTTTTTATTATAAAATCTATTTTCATACTTTCATAGTGATTTAGCTCCACGTGCTACCATTCCGGATCAGGGTGAAGGTTATATATATATATATATATATATATATATATATATATAAATTCGGGGCTTTTAGCTTCCATTTTTGAAACATGGTTAGAACTGTGTAGCGAAAAAAACCATATTTTACATCAATTAACTTATAATATTAATGCTCTGTAAATTTACATTGAGCACTGTTTTGTAAAAATAAAAGTATCTATAGGAACACCGGATTATATATCTTACTGTTCTTTCTTTTATATATATATATATATATATATATATATATATATATATATATATATATATATATATATATATATATATATGTGTATGTGGGGGAGAGAGATAGGCACAAATTTCAATAGACTTTGGATTACTTACTTTGAACTTGACATCAATATTCTGTGTTTTAACGTTGTCACAAACTTGGTATATGAACATTTTTAAAGCCAGAGAGATCGGGACTGTGAAAATATTGTTGACCTTTTCTTATTCGAGTATTTATCCTTTACATTTGGGCCAAAAATGTTCACCTTCACAGAATATACGTTATCTGTCGAATATATGTGTCTGTGCGTGAGTGTATGTGTGCTTATGTGATCATGTATGTGTGTTTGTCTGTATAAACTTCATGACTCTCTGCTTGAAAGCAATTATGCATATGCAGCGTTTTTATCAACATATACGTGACACTTTTTTCTAATGTCATCCGCATACACATAGACAAATAAATATTTATTAAAGACATTTTTATGTTTAACGTTCTTTTTATAGATACAAGTATTTAAGTAAATGCTCTGTTTATAATAAACAGTGTTAAATAACATTTACATTCATAGAAAATATTCGTCCTTTGACAGGATTCGAACCTGCATCCTATACGGAACCATCATTTACGATGACGTGCCTTAACCGATCGTTCGGTTGGCAAGGTTGAATTTACTGCTATAAACTTCAAGTGCTATAAACTTTTGTGGCCGAGCGGTCAAGGCACGTCAGCGTAAATGACGGTTCCGTATAGGATGCAGGTTCGAATCCTGTCAAAGGACAAATATTTTCTATGAAAATTTCTCGGACATTCAGGCCGGTAAATGTTATTTAATACTGTTTATTATAAACAGAGCATTTACTTAAATACTTGTATCTATAAAAAGAATGTATAAACATAAAAATGTCTTTAATAAATAAATTGTCGGACTTTGTCCATTTCTTAATATACAAATATATATATATATATATATATGTATGTATGAGAGAGAAAGAGATGGGGAGATTTGAATGCATTATTTCAAACTAACCACTATGTTATGTTGACGGAAAGATTCCCTTTTCACCAATCAATAATGAGTTGAAAAAGTTTGTGATTAAAACCCCCCCAAAAAAAAATAAATAAATAAAATAAAAAAATAAATAAATAAATAAAAGAATTGAATGAAATTTTCAATGATCAACATAGACACTAATTTGTTGGGCCAAATAGTTTTTTCTCTTCCTAGTTTGTTGGTCGGTGCTTGAATCCAGACAAAAGCTGCCTTCGAAAGCTGATTTTTTAAATGAATTAGGTCATTTTTAAATGAATTAGGTCATTTTCATTTGGGAGCTTGACGCCACAAATTCTTACATTACGCATTTTTACTCATTTGTCGCTGACCTCAATGCATTTTTTAATCATTTCACCCCAAGCAAGTCAATAAAACCACTAAGACGCAAGGTTTACTGAGTGTTAGAAAATATGATAAAATATACTATTAAGGAGAGAGAACAATAAAAGAACAAGAATTAAGAAGACAGAAGATAACGACTGACATTGCATTTAAATTTTTGAAGATATCAATGTTGTCTGGGAAGCAAGTAGCCGGGAGGGAGTTCCACATGCGGGAAGTGCGATAGAAGAAACTGCTAACAGTTACATCTAGTCATTTAAACTGTAGAATGATGAGACCTCTCTGCCAATCTAGTACCGCGCTTAAATTCATAAAGTCTAGGTACCACAGAGAAAAAAGTTCACCAGAACAAATACCATGAAAGTATTTATAGAAAAGGCACAGGGAAGCAACTTTACGGTGGTGGAAAAGTGACAGAGGTCGAGAAACCAGCTTCATTAACCAATAACATTGCAGATTCTTCTTTGAATTTTATCAAAAATCTCTAAATATACAGCAGGAGCACTCGACCAGATGTAGCAGCAACATTCAAAGGAAGAACGAATGGTAGACCTTTAAATATGTAAGATAGATTCTGGCAAGAAAAATTGATTAGCTCGTGATATATATATATATATATATGTATATGTATAGTGAACCAATTTTACTAGTATCAGACTTAACAATTGATTCAATAATTAATAATTAATTAATTTAATAATTAGTAATAAAGAAGTAATATACGCTTACTGGCGGCTTAATTAATCAAATGAACTTTTACGCATACTTTTTAATCAGAAAATGATGTGACCACAATTTTATGGATATGGACATTTAGATGCCGTCATGACGACTTGCTAAATCTCATGTCAAGTATTATTATGAGAAAGGAAGGTAATTTAAATGAGTTTGAACGCAGCGTAGTCGTTGGTGCTAGATAAGCAAGTATTTCAAACCAGTTGATCTACTAACATTTTCCAGCTACGACCATCTCTAGGGTTTGCAGAGACTGGCTAGAGAAAGGGGTAATTATGTAGGTGTGAATCCCTTGATGATGAAAGAGAAGTAAGGAGAATAGACAGAATGGTTCAAGCTGACAGAAAAGCAGCAGAAGCTCAAATAATCATCACAGCTTTCTACGTCAAAGTGACCTCCACATTCGCTGCATCTCAGTACGATTGAGTACCTTTGGGATGTGGTGGCAATGGAGATTCGAATCCTGGGTGCATGGCTAACCAATCTAGAAGAACTGCGGGATAAATTACTAAGATCATGGGCCTCAATTTTGAAAGAGGGTTTCACGAACATCGTCGAATCCGTTCCAAAAAGAATCGAGGCGTTTCTAAAAAACAAAATGGTGTCCAATCTTGTATTAGAAGAGTTTCGCTTAAGGAAATGACTGGCGAGCTTACAGTTTTAAAAAAGTACCAATAACCAGTTATCGTTTCTGAAAACGTCTATGAAAATGTCTAAATTTCATACCCCTTCCCCCTCAAAAAAAAATAAGAAAGTTGTAGTGATATGTAGATTAACTAATTAGCATATCCGGAATAACCAGGCTATATAATGAATCCGATTAGGATGATGAGAGACAACGTATAAGCATTAAGTAGTAACACGAAGGACTTAGGACTTCATAAGAAAAGTATTCTTTTGAAATGTCTCAAAGACAGGAGAAGAACAAGTAGAGAATAGACGGAATAAAATGGTCGAAATAAACTATTATTCTGCTAATCCCACTTTACGTTCGGAATGACAGGAATAAGAATACTTTATCATCATGTAATAAAAATATTTATTTACGCCTAAATAATGAATACAACGGTTAACATAAATACAATGTCCTTTCCTATATACAGAGAATATGTTAGGCGAACTTACCCATTTGGTGCAGTTAAATAGGGGACTAGATAACTTGTACATTTAAACACTTGGCAACAGGTACCGTTTGCGACGAAGAGAATTTCATGCGTGTTGCTTCAGAGCAGGTCCGGTCATTTCTCTGATGGTCAACTTTTTCGAGACCCACGTGGTTTTATCAACCAATGAGAGACCGCCTAATATCATGTGACCAATCTATGTATATATATATATATATAGGAGGAGACGAATTTTACAAACCCAACACTATTTTAAATACGTTTAAAAGCGGCGAGTTATTTGGAAGATTACATGAGATAAAAAGAAAAAGCGAAAATGGACTGTGAACACAGATTTTCATGTCATAAAATAGCGAGTTGTAATTGTTTTCTCTACAAGTGTAAATTGGTTGGCAAAAAGAAATGAATCTGGGCAAGGCGTTAAAATTAGTCCAAAGGAAGCCAAAGTATTTGACATTTTGCTCTTGTAGTAGGTCACTGTTCATTATAAGGTGGAGCGATAGAAGATGTTGACGTCAAAAAAAAAAAAAAATATAGCGTGGTATAAAGTAATAAAAAAAATACTGTGACGTGCATCAGGAACTGTTTTATGGCCTCGTTAAGAAAAATGTAATTAAAAACAGGAACATTTCTTTCTATAAATTTATTACATCTTCTTTAAGAATAGCAAACACTCAGAAATATATTTGAATGTGAAATCAGCACTGAAAAGTAACTTTGCGGGAAGCGTGATTTCCAAAGGTTGTGAGTCGGAGATTTTTAATTTTAGTAATAAAGCGTAGTGCACGTGTATCGGTTTGTCCGTCCGTTTTTCGATCTCGGCGAATCCTAAACAAGCTGATGTAACAGGTTGTAACTACTGCAGTTACACGAGATTAAAAATTAAATAAATAACACATTTAAAGTTAAATTTAAATATCGAACAGAGGGAAAGTTTTAAAAATCAATTCTTTATTAAAGGTTTAACTTTAATTTCGCTTTTCATCGCAATTGCAATTGATGACGTCTAAAACCGTAATTAAAACTTAAACTCATATGTTTTTTCTAGAACGCGTGCTGTGACGTATTCGAAATATTACATAGTTCGGGTTTTCCTAATGTCTTGTAAGAGTGACCTTTATATGAAGGGATCATAAAGAATGGTGATTTCAAAAGAAAATAAATATTGCGCGCAAAATAAATGTAAATAAAAATCGGTTGCGTATACGAAGAACGATTATGCCGAATTAAGGCGTCGAATAAAGATAAAATAATTTTATTATTTCTAAACTCTTATAACTTTTACATACATAGGACGCTGAAGGGCCAAAAGCCATCTGCAGGAGCTAGCCTAAAGTTCGCACGAAGGGCGGCTTTTAGGCTAGTACAGTGTAACCCGGATATAAGAGACCCGGATATAAGAGAAACCCGGATATAAGAGAGATTTTATCTGTTACCAAATTAGAGCCCATATTACCTAAACAAAATAGACCAAACCCGGATATAAGAGAAACCTGGATATAAGAGACTTCTTCTCCGGTCCCGACAACTCTCTTATATCCGGGTTACACTGTATTTAATAAATTTAGTTAGGTTTTCCTTAACGGGTTAGTTAGCTGACTTTGCTTAGCAATATATCAACCACGATGGGTTATCTAATGCGGATATGTAAATTCTTTGTACACAATTTTATGGCTCCCGCCCAAATATGACAACAGTACTCCATTTTCGACCTGATCTGGCTCTTGTACTGGTTGGGGATAGCATGTGTTGACAATCTAATAGTAAGCTTAAATTCATGTGGTCGGATTACCAAAGAGGAGAACTCATTAAAGCAACTGCCATTAAAATATTTACATAAAGAGGTGGGAAAGTCGATATACCAGGTCAGGATCGATAACATAACTAAATAGGCTATCTAAATATATGTTGGTATTAGCTTTCAACAATCAAATGTAGCTCATTCAAATATTTTAGTTGATTTTCTCCCGTTGTGACAACTTTGATGATCCGTTATTTACATTATTCGGACTACTTTCCTCATCTTTGTCGCCATATTTATCACAACGTTTCGGCCGTTGTACGCTCCGGCCTTCTTCAGGTGGTTGGAATTTCGAACTGAGCCCTTTATTTCGCTTACTGGGGTAGACTGTTCTAGTTCCACGTGCCATGTTTGATGGATGTCAGTTATCAGTTATTTCCTGTTAATTTCCCTCTGAAAGTTCTCCACTGCCTTAACCAGGTATTGAACTCACACTCTTTGGGTACTGTCACTGGATCTAACCAACGCCTTTATCCACTGTGCGATGTGTCCTCAAGGCCGGAGCGTACAACGGCCGAAACATTGTGATAAATATGGCGACAAAGATGAGGACAATAGTCCGAATAATGTAAATAATGTACATAATACCTCATCTCAGTAATATAGACAGATAGTGAAAGGCTGAAACGTTGTAATAAATGTGGCGACAAAGATGAGGACAATAGTCCGAATAATGTAAATAATGTACATAATACCTCATCTCAGAAATAAAGACAGATACTGAAGGGCCGAAATGTTGTAATAAATATGGCGACAAAGACGAGAACAATAGTCCGAATAATGTAAATAATGTACATA
Organism: Acanthosepion pharaonis; assembly: GCA_903632075.3. Lineage (NCBI taxonomy): Eukaryota > Metazoa > Mollusca > Cephalopoda > Sepiida > Sepiidae > Acanthosepion > Acanthosepion pharaonis. The sequence goes on from CAHIKZ030005499.1 coordinate 585,483, forward strand.
ATACCTCATCTCAGAAATATAGACAGACTTTGATGATCCGAGTAAATGAATTTAAGCGTGCTACTAGATTCGTATCTAGGTCACACCGTTTTACTGTTGAACTCGCTAAATGCAACCGCCACTTCTACTCCAACAGTTTCTTTTCTCGCACTTCTCAAATGTGAAACTCCCATCTGATTTCTTGCTTCACCGATAACTACAATCTTCAAAGATTTAAAAGCAACGTCAATCGCCATCTTCGGTGTTCTTGAAACCTGTTCATTTTTTGTCCTTTCCTCAATCATCCCTACTAATGTCTTCTCATTCTCTTTCACTTTCGCTCCCTGTAAAACCCATGCGTCTTAGTGGCATTATCGCCTTGCTTGGAGTGGAACGATTGAAAGAAAATATTCATGACATGTATCTCAGAAATAAGTGCAAAAATATATTTCCACTTCAGAGAATATTAAATAGCAAGCAACATAAAAGTGACAAGATAATAATTCAGAGATTTAGAATCTTGTCCAGAGTTGCAACATAAACTGGATATGAGATGGAAAGTAGCTGTCTATATTTCTGAGATGAGGTATTATGTACACTATTTACATTGTTCGGACTATCATCCTCATCTTTGTTGCCATATATATCACAACGTTCTTCAGGTGTTTGGAATGTTGAACTGAACCCTTTATTTCTCTCGCTGGGGTAGATTCTTCTAGTTCCACGTGCCATGTCAAGGACACATGGCACAGTGGATAAAGGCGTTAGTTAGATCCAATGACAGTACCCAAAGAGTGTGAGTTCAATACCTGGTTAAGGCGGTGGAGAACTTGGAGAGGGGAATTAACAGGAGATAACCGATAACTGACATCCATTAGACATGGCACGTGGAACTAGAACACTCTACCCCAGTGAGCGAAATAAAGGGTTCAGTTCGAAATTCCAACCACCTGAAGAAAGCCGGAGCGTAAAACGGCCGAAACGTTGTCATAAATATGGCGATAAAGATAAGGATGATAGTCCGAATAATGTAAATAGAGATGGAAAGTATTATATATATATATATATATATATATATATATATATATATATATATATATATATGTATAAAAGATGTTTATATTCAGTTATATATATATATATATATATATATATATATATATATATATATATATATATAAACATCTTTACAACCTTTATTAGCAAGCAGAAATATGAATCCATATTTGAACGAATATGTGAGCAATTCTTTCCCATTATTTGCTAAATGGCTCCAGGAAACAAAACAGTGGCGATAAAAATGAAAAGAAAAAAATCAGTTGCCGCGTACAAATGAAGTTATTGAAGAAAATCGATATTGACTGACTGGCCTAATGGCCGACAAGATTGTCAAAGATCGACGCGTGAATGCACAAGCACGTTCCGTGGCGTTACACTGCCGAATAAAACGACGGAAAACTACCTATCGATGCATATAATGTCCTCTATGGTTGGTTCCTAAGACTCTCTCTCCCATACACATACTCAAAGATTCCCCCTACATCGAGTTCGAATGACAATGAAGTTCGTTTATTCACTTACGCACGAATAACATTAGGAAATACATGGATCCATCTCTTCTCCCCGCCCCCCACCTATTCAATAGCAGGGCAGACTGGGTTCTTTAGCCTTGGTTGGCAACCAGTCTACCGCAGAAAGAAATGACAATATACTGCGGGAAAAATCTTCTGCCTCGTCAGTCGTGTAGCGAAAGGTGCATGGTCGCACAAGCGTGCATAATGTGTAGCACTTAATTGAGTAACTGATATATAGCTCCCGGAAATTCTGTTGAGCTCTCTAGGGAAAGGATTTTAAAAAAATAAATAAATAAATAAAAATAAAACAGCGGCTCCTATTGTTATTAAGCATTACTCTTCAAGTAAATTGAATTGAGTTCTCCGAGCCGCTGGGGTATTTCATATAGAGAAAAACGTTAAAATTCCCTTCCTTTCCGCCATGCGACGACAGCCTAGAGGTAAGATATCTGACTAATGTCAAATCAGTCGTGTTTCGGTCCTGGCTTATAGCAATCGGACGTCTAGCCGCTCTGGGGAGTTGCGATACAGCAAAACATACTCTCTGTGGATGACTATATATATATATATATATATATATGAAGCTATTTCTAAAGAATTCATTTTTCTATTACTATGCTACTATTAGTGGATATTCGTATTTTAAATAAGCAACACTTTTTTATTTAATTTTTAAACAGTGGCTTTTACGTTTACCGGTTTGTACATTCGAGAAAATGTCTTCTCAGGCAGAGATGGAAACTGCGTGGCAGTTTGTGGGAGTTTGATTCGGTGTGCTTTTCCACTAGCCTCCGAAAACGTCACGGTTTTAGATGACTGTATTTTTCCTTTTAAGCAAAGCTCGCCTTCTTATTCAGGTTATTTTTCTCGAAACCTCATAACTGTTCCTTTTTCTATCCGAAACATAAAAGCACATGTTCCTTATGAGAATTTTTCGAAGGCTCAGGCCTATAGATGTAATCCACACTGTTTCAAAACAAAAATGGACGTCTGTTTTAAAAACGAGTATCTACTTTAATATCATTTGAAGTAATATATATATATATATATATATATAATAAAAAGGCTTAAACACTAATATTCCATATATAGATAGATAGATAGATAGATAGATAGATAGATAGATAGATAGATATTTAGCTCGGTAATAAGCAGAATAGATAGGTAGGAAGATAAAGAAGATAGCGGATGCATAACTAGATGGGTTGCTTGTTTTTCTAACAGTTGGTGACCTTTGATATAAAAACTTCTTTCAATTCCGGACAAAATTGTCTCAACTGACTGTGCTTGACTTCCGTCGTTCAAAATGTTTCTCCTCCCACCACGCACTGCGTTGGTTTGGACAAACAGACAGACAAAACAATTGCTGCATAAATTAACAGACAACCGAACAAACTTACACCTGGTAAACTATTTAAAATGAACACCGTAAAAAGCCCGCTGTATAAGAAGTGGCACGTTCAAAATATATCAAACAAAAGGTAAACGTTTGCATCATAATAAAACTTTACACAAATCTCTTCACATAATAAACTTTTATTTAAAAAAAAAAACAAACAAAAGAATCTCTACATATATACGCACATAGTCATATTTAAACATTTAGAAATAAAGGCAATATATCTGTAAAAAGGTAATATATATATAAGAACAAAAGCAAAACATTTTACGAACACGTTTCGTTCACTGACGGACAATATCAAGATAAATGCATGGATTTTATTTTGTAAGTAAAAATATCTTTAGATCGAAGTTGTAGCCGATCTAAAGAATAGCACACTTATTAAATACGTATAATTCGATCTTAAGCATGCCACACTTATTAAAAGAAAAAATAACTTACTTCGACGGAAAGTTCTTAAAAGTGTCGCTATCGAGTTTTGTTAAAATGTTAACCTGCACCCCAGATTTTTTTTTAAATATCTCCTTTCCTAAAACAAATAATCCTTTCCCAAACCAATATACATGACCATAATTTTTTTAAATTTAAAAGAAAACCATTCAATAATGTGCCATGCGTGATACACGCTTAGGCGATCATGTATCTTTCGATACATGACTGACGAAGCTATTTCCTTCTGCGGTAGACCAGTTGCCATCCAAGGCTATAGAACCCAGCCTGTCCTGCTATTTAACCATAGCTGCTGGTGGTGGTGGTAGGGGAGGGGTAGAATAAAAGGATTCATACCTTTGTCAAGGGTATTAGCACGTATTGTTGTCTGAATTACGCAAAAATGAAAATAAAACGGACATCTCATTTTAACAAATACATTTAACAAAATTACACAAAAATATCTTGAAATACTATTGAGTAAATTTATTCAATAAAATCGCCATTGGCTTCAACCACGGCCTCCTGACGTCTTCGGAATCACTTGAAACTTTACTGGACATTCTCCTCGTTTAAGTCGGTGAATGCTGCCATAATACTTGCCTTCAGTTCATTTTTGATGTTACAAGCAGTTTTATTGGTCTCCCGTTCAAATACGCCCCACACATAATAATCGAATGGGGGTGCAGTCTGTGGGATTAGGTGGCCAGATATAAGGGGTGTCGTGGTCGCAGAAATTGTCTGACAGCCATGACTGGTTCTACTTCGTGTTGAGGCCGAGTCTCTCACCAACAGATTCGGGAGTTCTTTTCTTATCACAACGATCAGAGTTTTTCGAGCTGCCATACGTTTGTAATGACCATCAAATTCATCCATCTCTTTCCGAATCCTCTGAACTGTCCTCAGATTGACACCCAGGCACTCTGAAATGTTCGTACTGGGTCTTCTGGCGCGAATGCCAAGCAGTACAGCATACAATTTCCACATTTCTGTCGGTGTGAATTGCATCATGGTGCTCTTTTTCTCACAGACAGTGTCCAACTGACCCTACTATAATCTGCAGTCGATAAAATCAAAAAGAAACGACGCGCATGCGCGAAATTAAAACTATAAATTAATGAAAATTTACCCATCGCACCCTATATATATATATATATATATATATATATATATATATATATATATATAAGGCACGTATACAAATATACTCTTAGAGAGACAGAATTAAAGCCAACGAAAAGAGAGAAAGAATGGGAAAAATAAGAGAATAGCCCAAAAAAGAGAGAGGGGGTGTGAGAAAGAGAGTGAGAGTGATAGAGAGATAGAGTGAGAGAGGGAGAGGGGAATTAGACAAAGAGTGGGGGAGTTTCTTCAACGGAACAGAAAAGTCAATACATTTCTCACTAACTCTAAATTTATTTTCCTTGTTTATTGTGTAAACGTCTTTGCCAGGCTGAAACCCGTACCCAAGGTACTATTTCTGTAGATATGATAAACATTTGAACATATGTAGCAGCGAGTATGCGAAGGTAGAGTGAAAGAAGATACCTCAGTTGGGGAGGGAATAGCCGTTGTCCCAGTTTTAATTACACGTAACTTAAGTAAACACACCACTTAAAATGCTATGTCTATTTCTTTGTTTATCGAGAATCGTCCGGAAATGTAAAGTTCTTTAGACTGCAAAAGCATAACAAAATCTATCTATCTATCTATCTATCTATCTATCTATCTATCTATCTATCTATCTATCTATCTATCTCACTCGATATAACTATTTCTTTTTTATCATTGTGACATTACATCTATCCATCACTCGATATAATTATTTCATTTTTATCATTGTGAAATTACATCTATCTATCTATCTATCTATCTATCTATCTATCTATCTATCTATCTATCTATCTATCACTCGATATAACTATTTCATTTTTATCATTGCGAAATTGCATCTATCTATCTATCTATCTATCTATCTATCTATCTATCTATCACTCGATATAACTTTCTTTTTTGTCATTGTGACATTACATCTATCTATCTATCTATCTATCTATCTATATAACTATTTCCTTTTTATCATTGTGACATTACATCTATCTATCTATCTCTCGATATAACTATTTCATTTTTATCATTGTGAAATTGCATCTATCTATCTATCTATCTATCTATCAAATGGAAATAATTTTATATTGCCGCAAATTAGTTTTATTCCACAATGGAGAAGCTTGGGTTAAAAAAAAAAGACGACTTCGATGTACCACAAGGTTATTTTGATGGTGCTAGGGTTTCAGAGTTTATAGGCCTACATATTTTATATGAAATTAACAAAATTGTACATATAAACAACTACGGCCTGTATAGAGATGATGGGCTGATGATAGTGCCAGACAACAGAAGAACAAATGACGACATAAGAAAAGGGAGTTTGGAAAATAAAATATTCCTATAACTTAAGACACACGCATAAAAACAAACCATAAATTCAATTAAAAATAAAAAATAGAAATAGTTCTTGATAATGGCAAAAAGAATAGCCGAAAGCGCTCGGATATGCAGAACCTTTGGATAGTTTTTACACACTTTGTGTCCAGAAAAGAAAATATTTGTACGAACACAAAAACAGTTAAATAAAAGGCTTAATCGCACTACATTGTCAGTCATCTTTAAAGAAAATTTGCTGCACAAATAAACAATATACGTTTTTCTAAATTCAACCGACAAGGTGTACCTGTTTAATTTTTAATTTTATTTTTTAAATTTTCGTATAAATTGGAGCACATCCGGATCAAAATTGTGGGCAACTGTCCAGAGTCCAGGTTTTTGTTCTGGTTTATCGGCTTTATTTTTTCCTCCTTCCGATTAAGACAACTTTACTCATACTCATCTCAACTTGCCTCCGGGGTAATTAACAGTCTAACTCTTTGCTTTCGGGCGGAGTGGAACCCGGACGAGGCTCCGCCGAAGGGCAGAGTCTCGTTCGGGGTGGTTGACTGCCCCTGAACCCGTTTATGCGGGTTCAAAGAGGGAATATTTTTGGCCGAGCCTACGGGCTCGGAAATCCCACGTTAAACCAGGCCTTGTGCCATATGTAAACCTCGTAGGGGGGGATAAATATTACTCATACTCATCTCTTTCTTTTTTTTTTTTTACTTTTTTTTTTTTTTTTTTTGTTACTTTTTTTCTTTTTTAAATGCCGTCTAATTTTTAGTCACTTCCTGGCAACACTTTCAGCTTAACGAATCGCTCTTTGATTCTGAACTACAAGGAGGCTCTGACGGAATTTTACTGACCACTTAAACTGATCGATTGTAACTAAGATACACAAATTTGTGTTCGTATTTCCACGAAGCCATGATAAAAATATTTACTGTTATCACATTGCTAAGCGACGTAAGACTTCATTGATTTCTTTTTTTTGTTGTTCTTTTTTGGGGGGTAGTCTTTTCTACGCTGATTTTGATGTCCTGAATTCAAAATAATCTAGTAAAATGAACATGAAAGAACACCCACACAAATATATACATAAATAAGGTATATTTAGGCCAAGATCACTCGGTTCCTAAAATGACATGCCAAACAAATAATAACGTCAATCGTTTCTCAACGTTATTTGATTTTCTACAGTAGATATAAATAAGTTTAATAGAATTATCAGTGGATCTGTTGATCTGTCGGTCACGTAACTCCTCTCTCTCTCTCTCTATATATATATATATATATATATATATATATACACTTAGTCAAAATTTAATCACACACACACACACACACATATATATATATATATATATATGTGTGTATTGAAGTGGAACGATTATATTGAATCGCCAGAATATATCTTGCACATTTAGACGTCTACCATTCGTCCATGCATTGGATATTGTCGTCACATCTGGTCTGGTACTCCTGTTATGTATTTAGAGATTCTTGATAAACTACAAAGATGAAGCTGCAATGTTACTGGTCCTGACTATTAAAGGATGAGAAATTTTCAACGGATTTTGATATCATTCTGGATTATTTTTTATATAGTTTTTTTTTTCAATGCCGAAGAGTGACACCCCCGCTTTTATGCGGGCACGAATGTCCAGGATTGCCAAATATATATTTTTTCCCAGAAAATATTTAATTGTACGCTTTTTCCATGAACATTTTATATATTCGTTATGAAAATTCAATGATAACAATGTAACTGTCCCTTTGTCTCCTGGCAACTAGATTTTTTAGAACTAGTCTGCCAATAGATAGATAGATAGATAGATAGATAGATAGATGAATTGGAATAAATTGAGATAGATAGATAGATAGATAGATAGATACGCACGTTTCTCTAATCTCAACTGCAGCAAAATCTGCCACGTGCATTGTAAGTTATTTCCACTGTGAATGCCTAGTAAAAGAATTTGCTTATAACGCATATGTAGTTTAACTAAGTCAACTCTTTTGTTTATAAATAAACAAAATTCCTCAAGACAAAATCCATGTTTGCAGAAGCACATTTTTCTGTGCGATAAAAGTTAAAAATTTAAGGATGCAATGATTCATAAAAGCCTTCTTGTTAAAAAAAATAGTTTGGTCATCACTTGTCAAAACTGCCAATGATTATAGAACACATTTAAGTTATTTCCAGTCATTAATCATCCTCTTTGTATGCTATTTTCTTAAATATCAATTCACTCCAAACAAGGCGATAATGCCACTAGGCTGCAGGAGGGTTACAGGAAGTGAAAGTTGGTTTTGTTTAGCGGCATATCAACATCTCTATGGGTTATTTAATGCCAAAATCTAAATATTTTGTGCGCAATTATATTTATTTTATTTTTGGAGTTAATAATGGTTTTAGTAATACAAGTCTTACTAATTAACCCATAGCTGGGGGGAGAAGAGGTGGATTCATACCTTTCCCAAGGGTATTTGTGTGTAAGTGAATATAATGAACCTGACTGGAATTGAACTCGGCTATCCGATTAACAATTCCGAGCCATTATCCATTACATCACCCAGCATATCTAAGCTTACAGCACCTGATATTCCCAAGCGGTCACCTATTTAGGTATTGAGCATGTTTAACTTCGGTGATCGTACGGAAACCGGTGTTTGGACGTGATATCGCCGCAAACCTAGGGAGTGAAAGAGAATTAAAAGGCTTAAGTGAGTAAAGGACAATAAAAGAACAGGATCCAGGAAGACAATATGGCGATTGACGTTGCTTTTGAAGATCGTAGGTGGTAGCGAGGTAATTCCGATGAGAGTTCCACAGGAGAGAAATACGAGAAAAGAAACACAGAATACAAAGTTGCATGGAGCTAATTTAACAGAAAATACGGTGGCACCTAGTTATCAATTTAGCAGCAAGATTAAATTCAAGCAGTCAAGGCAGTAAGCAAAGGATCTCCTCAGAACGGCTGCGATGAAAATATTTGCAGAAAAAGCAGAGGGAAGTCACATCACAGCGGTGAGAAAGTGACTGAGGTCGAGATGCTAGGTTAGGACCGATAACATCACAGATTCTTTTCAGGATTTTATCAAGAAACTCTAGCTATATAATAGGAGCAGCAGACCAGATATAAAATCATACACGGACGAATTGTAGATTTATAATCAACGTGCACTATTAGGGAAAGAAAATTGTGCTGATATTCTTTTTAATATATTCACCCCCCCCAAAGCAAGGCGATAATGCCCCTAAGACGAAAGGTATTTACTGAGAGCAAAAGAGAATGAGAAGAGAAGATAAAATGCAAAAAAAAAAAAAATGACTAGAATAGAAAGGACAAAAAAGAACAGGATACAAGAAGACAGAAGATGGCGATTGGCATTTAAATCTTTGAAGATCGTAGGGGGGGAATAAGAATCTGGAAGAGAATCCCACAGGCGAGAAGTGTGAGAAAAGAAATTATTGGAATAGAAACTTAAGGTTACATGTAGCTATTTCAACATTAAAACGATGAGACATATTTGCCAATCGCGTCGTCTGCTTACAGGAGAATTTCACGAGAAACAAAGAAAAGAGTACAGAACTGTTACCAGTCCTTCTATATTGCAGTGATTGCTGGAAACTCTCTTCATAGGTGAAGAAGAAACTTCAAGCAACAGAAATGTGGTTCTACAGAAGGATGCTGAGAATACCATGGACTGAACAAAAAATGGAAAAAAAGAAGACTTATACTTAACATTAGAAAGAAAGAATTGAAAGTTCTAGGGTACATAATAAAGAAAGAAGGCTTGGAGAATTTGATACTCACAGGACAGATTGAAGGCAAGAGGGACTGAGGAAACCAACGCATAACCTACCTAGCGAGATTGAGTAAATGGATGGTGGAACAAAAGATAAATTTTATTAAGAGCTATAAAGGACATGAAATTGTAGAGGGCTTGGAAAATTTGATACTCACAGGACAGATTGAAGGCAAGAGGGACAGAGGAAACCAAAGCATAACCTACCTAGGGAGATTGAGTAAAGATTGGAACAAAAGATAAATTTTATTAAAATGGATGGTAGAGGGAACAAAAGATAAATTTGAATTAAGAGCTACAAGCTTGAGTAAAGAGGAAATGAAATTAAGAGCTACAAAGGGCATGAAAGAGGGTTTGGAAAATTTGATACTCACAGGACAGATTGAAGGCAAGAGGGACAGAGAGGAAACCAATGCATAACCTACCTAGCGAGCTTGAGTAAATGGATGGTGGAACAAAAGATAAATTTTATTAAGAGCTACAAAGGGCATGAAATTGTAGAGGGTTTGGAAAATTTGATACTCACAGGACAGATTGAAGGCAAGAGGGACAGAGGAAACCAACACATAACCTACCTAGCGAGCTTGAGTAAATGGATGGTGGAACAAAAGATAAATTTTATTAAGAGCTACAAAGGCCATGAAATTGTAGAGGGTTTGGAAAATTTGATACTCACAGGACAGATTGAAGGCAAGAGGGACAGAGGAAACCAATGCATAACCTACCTAGCAAGCTTGAGTAAATGGATGGTGGAACAAAAGATAAATTTTATTAAGAGCTACAAAGGGCATGAAATTGTAGAGGGTTTGGAAAATTTGATACTCACAGGACAGATTGAAGGCAAGAGGGACAGAGTAAACCAATGAAAGCTTGAGTAAATGGATGGAACAAAAGATAAACCTAGCGAGCTTGAGGGCTTGGAAAATTGGACTCACAGGACAGATTGAAGGCAAGAGGGACAAAACATAATAAATTTTATAAATGGATGGTGAACAAAAGATAAAAATGAAATTGTAGGGTTTGGAAAAAAGGACAGATTGAAGGCAAGAGGGACAGAGGAAACCAATGCATAACCTACCTAGCAAGCTTGAGTAAATGGATGGTGGAACAAAAAGATAAATTTTATTAAGAGCTACAAAGGGCATGAAAGAGGGTTTGGAAAAAATACTCACAGGACAGATTGCAATGCATAACCTAGCGACTTGAGTAAATGGACAAAAGATTAAGAGCTACAAAGGCATGAAAAGAGGGACAGGACAGATTGAAACCAACACAGGAAACCAACACATAACCTACCTAGCGAGCTTGAGTAAATGGATGGCGGAACAAAAGATAAATTATATTAAGAGCTACAAAGGGCATGAAATTGTAGAGGGTTTGGAAAATTTGATACTCACATGACAGATTGAAGGCAAGAGAGACAGAGGAAACCAATGCATAACCTACCTAGCAAGCTTGAGTAAATGGATGGTGGAACAAAACATAAATTTTATTAAGAGATACAAAGGGCATGAAATTGTAGAGGGTTTGGAAAATTTGATACTCACAGGACAGATTGAAGGCAAGAGGGACAGAGGAAACCAATGCATAACCTACCTAGCAAGCTTGAGTAAATGGATGGTGGAACAAAAGATAAATTTTATTAAGAGCTACAAAGGGCATGAAATTGTAGAGGGCTTGGAAAATTTGATACTCACAGGACAGATTGAAGGCGAGAGGGACAGAGGAAATCAACGCATGACCTACCTAGCGAGCTTGAGTAAATGGATGACGGAACAGCGATTAAGAGAGATAGCAAAAAGACAAAGTTTACTCAGGGTTACAAAAGACTGGAAATTGTGGAGTGCCATGATCGCTTAATTGCTATGAAAATAATTATAGAAGCCATGGGAAAGTGGCTGAAGTTGAGATGCCAGATCAGGACAGATAATATTACAGACCTTTACTACAAAACTATTTTTAAAGGAAAGCTAGGATTTATTCCTCCTGACAGAACACTAAAGAGGGAATTATTATTAATATTAGTAGTATTAGTAATAATAGTAATAGTAGTATTTCTTTATTTTCGAGTCGTTCATATTATGCAAATGTGTGTTTTGGAAAGGATATCAGAAATTAAGTCACCTCGTAAGTGAATGCAAGAAGTCAGCCCCAAATGGTTATAAAATGAAGCCCATTGGTGTAGGTGTAGAACATCGAGATGTGTGGTAATAACGTAGTTTGGTACGTGTAGCTGATGGTATGAGAATAATTTCAAAGTTTTTTTCTGGTAAATAAATATTCTGGGACTTTGAGATTTGGGAAGATTTCTTCCCTAAATAAATACATATCTAGTTGAAAAGAAAGATAAAAAAAAGTTTCTCCTAAATCGTAGATATGGCTGTTTTAGCAAAGTTCATGTGGTGAAATCAAATAAAAATGCTTCATCACCATTTACCGGAGACACGGAGACAATGGTCCATGGGGGCGGGGGTGGGAGAGGGGGGAAGACAACAGTGGAATAAATGGAATAAACCTTATTGACTAAGATACGGATACAATCTCATCACAATATTTTGTACACCTAAGCCATCATTGGACAATCAGATCACTAGAATTGAACTGTTGTCACTATTTTACTGTTAATTGTAATTACACTATTTGACGGCATATAAGGCACACTTTTTTTTTTACTAAAAATATCGTTTAAAATTCCCCTGCGTCTTATATGCCATATTTAGGTTTAAAATTCGCGATAGTCGGTCGAAATTAGCTACCTGGCAACTCCTATTAACTTAGCCTTTAAAGTAACTTTCATATACCTACTGTCATTATTTAAAAGGCTATTATGTAGATTAAAAGTGTTATCATTGATAATATTCATTATATTAATTTCATTACGTTTAATAGTACTTTGTTTCACTAAAATTATATGCAATAAATTCAAATTATATATTTGTAAAATATATTTATTTCATTAATATTTTTCTTGCGATAACTTCCGGTTGGATTGGTAGAAATACAATCAGAATTTTTATATCCGAATTATTCCACTAAGACGTTTACAAGATGCACGTTGTACAGATCATATAAAGAATATAATAAAGTTTTTATAGGCTCATGTTCTTTTCCTATTATTTTTCGTTTAATTGTAATCACGGCTTGTTTAACCAAAATAATACCTCATATATATATATATATATATATATATATATATATATATATATATATATATATATATATATACCATTTACTAATAGTTTTACTAATTTTTCTAATTACTAATTTTTCCTTGATTTTCCCTGCTGAAATTGGGGCGCGTCTTATACACCCGTGCGTCTTATATGCCGTCAGATATTATTACTTATTGAAGGTGAATCTAATACAATAATAGGCGAGGTTCAGCCAGTTATGTGCCTTGCGTGATTCACGCTTAGACGATCATGTATCTTTCGATACATGACTGACGAGATTTTACTTCCCGCAGTAGGTTGCCATTTCTTTCTGTGGTAGACCAGTTGCCATCCAGAACTATAGGACTCCGTCTGTCCTGCTATTTACCCATACCTGGAGGGGAGAAGAAGAGGATTCATACCTTTCCCAAGGGTATTAGCATGTAAGTGAATGTAATGGATTTGACTGGAATTCGAACTCGGCTCTCCGATTCCTCAATCCGAGCTGCTATCCATTACTCCACCGTAGTAAATTATTAAATGTTATTCTTGAGTTCATCTTTTGTACGTTCTTCAATCCTCCCTATACTCATCTCACATTCACTCCTTGTAACCCCCTAAGTGTTAGTGGCATTCCCTCCTTGCTTGGGGGTGAAATGATTAAAAAAAAGTATTCCCAATACACAGATGACATCATAGATTGAGAGATGTCATATGCTACCAGCAGTATGTCAAATCTCCAAAGGAGGTAGGTTGGCGAATCGTAATAGTAAACAACGTACCCTCGTTGTCCATAATTACATCAGTGAGTTCGATCCTCACTAGGTGACCTAGTTTTATGCCCGAGTAAACTAAAATTACTAAATTAACTACGCCATATCGCTGTGAAGCAATTGGTAAGCAAACCCGTCCTGAAGTATTTGTAATTGCCTAGAACGTCTCGCCGCAGCGTAATGGTTAGCTAGCAGGTTTCAAAAATCATAACCAGTTTAAGGAGAAATGGATGCAACAAGGGTGCTGACACTTAGAATCAGAAAGAGATAGTTAAAATTAGCACATAGTAATGAAAGAAGGCTTGGAGAATTTGACACTCTCAGGACATATGGAAGGTAAGATGGATTGAGGGAAACAGCGAATCACTTAACTAACGAGCTTGTGTAAATGGATGGCAGGACAGAGGGATTAGGAAGGATGGTGAAAAGTCAAACTTTACTAAGAATAGGAAGTTGTGGAGAGCTGTTATCGCTAACGTCCTAAATGAGAATTAAGGATCCTTAGGTTTTCTTTGAATTTATTCTTCACCAACATAATTATCAACACTGAACGTGTTAAATAAAATAGTATATTAATGGAATTAATTCCATTAATACGAGGGTCATTCAATAAATAAGGTGAATTTTTCGGTATAAGGACTTCTAATACAGATAGAAGCTTACTTTTTTTTTAATTTATTTTTGTTTTACTTCTTTTTTCACATGGATTTAATTTCTTTTGCAGATTAAAAAAAATTTTGAGAGTTTTGGCGATTAACAAAGATGGCCGACCAAGAAGCATGCTCCAGGATTGAACAGCGGTCAATTATCAAGTTTTTGGTTGCTGAAGGGTGCAAACCAGTTGAAATTCATAGGAGAATGTCAACTGTGTATGGTGCCACATGTTTCAGCCAAAAAAATCTCTACAAGTGGGCTAAATTGTTTAAAGAAGGACGGAGCAGTGTTGAGGATGAAGACAGGGCTGGGAGGCCTACAGAAGTGAGGTCTCCTGAGGTGATCGAATCAGTCAATGACCTCATTCAGTCTGACAGAAGAACTACTGTGAACTGCTGAGGCAGGTCAAGAAAGACATAAAGAACAAACGCAGTGCTCATCAGTCAGAAGGAGTCATCTTGCATCATGACAACGCAAGGCCTCACACAGCAGCCCAAACGGTGCAGACCATCAACGGGGCTGGGCTGGGAACTGCTCCCTCATCCCCCTTACAGCCCAGACCTTGCCCCTTCAGACTTTCACCTGTTTGGTCCCTTGAAAGCGTTCACGAGAGGCACGAAGTTTAAAAGTGAAGATGAAGTCAAAAGAGTTGTGAGCAACTGGCTGAGACATCAGTCCAAAGATTTTTACGCTGAGGGAATACGGAAGCTTGTGCACAGATGGGAAAAGTGTGTGACAGTGCTGGGAGACTACGTTGAAAATTAAAAAAAAAGTAAGCTTCTATCTGTATTAGAAGTCCTTATACCGAAAAATTCACCTTATGTATTGAATGACCATTGTTTTATTCAACTCTGGGTTTTCCGTCAGGAGCGTGTGCCCGGTAAACGTGAGTCAAAAAGAGGTGTATACACTAATTCCATTTAGTCAACTGTTTTATTTCTGTTTCCTTCCTCCAGGAACATGTGCCCGGAATTGACATGTGTACACCAATTCCATTTTGTCAACTCTTTTATTCAACAATGTGTCTTCTTCCAGGAACGTGCGTCCGGCAAACGGTAGTCGAAAAAACGTGTGTACATCAATTCCATTTAGTCAATTTTTTTATTCAAAAATGTGTCTTCCTCCAAGAACGTGTACCCGGTAAACGGTATTCTAAAAGACGTGTGTACACCAATTCCACTTAGTCAACTCCTTTATTCAACAGTGTCTTTCTCCAGGAAGTGTGCCCGGCAAACGGTATTTCCCTCTCCCCACTAAAAAAAGAAACATATTCTGTCTAAAACTGGAAAAAAAAAAGAGAAAAAAAATCTTGAACTAAATGATATTTATCAAAGTAATGCACGCAAAACCATTCCAATGCTTGGAGAATGGAAATGAAATATTTGGAAGAACGTGGGAGAAAAGCTGAGATTATCCAGGCCCCAGTCATATTGAAAAGGTGAGGTGGATGGTGCTGGGATATGCAGGAAATTTGCTCGTAATTGATTGCTCACGATAATCACTTGATGCATCTGGTATCAAGTTTGGCTACAGAATAAAATGAAGAGATAAGAACAGAAGGCCGTTTCATATACCTCCCAAAAATGCACGTTTAAAAAAAAAAAAAAAAAAACGAAGAAAACTTTCACAAAGAGATAAAAGGCGAAAGAAGTTAATGGAACCAAACGCTTCAGGAAAACAGAAAAAAAAATCTGGAATAAAATATAAAGATATCAAAAGAAACAAGCAGCAGAGTGGATGGTAAAAATTAAAAAGAAAAACTTTATAAGTTTTGAAGACACAAAAATATACAACGTGTCCATAAAGTCTCTTTACAATTAAAAAATAATTCTTTTTTTTTTATGCGCCGTGTCCTTTCAGGACGTAGGCGATCATGGCTCTCCACCTCTTCTTGTCCTTTGTAACCCTCAATAAGTCTTGTCTCCCTGCCATCTTTCGCAGAGCCCGCTCTGCCATACACTTGCTTAAGCCCATTAAGTATGTCACGCGTTGCTTTCATTTCTCCCTCTTTCGTTCTGTCCCTCCTGTGAGTATCAGATTTTCCAAGCCTTCCTTTCTCGTTACGTGTGTCAGCAATTTCAGCTGCCTCTTCCTGATGTTTCATCTTTGCATCCTCTCCAAAACCTCATCGTTGCTCATATGTTTAGTCC
Organism: Acanthosepion pharaonis; assembly: GCA_903632075.3. Taxonomy (NCBI): domain Eukaryota; kingdom Metazoa; phylum Mollusca; class Cephalopoda; order Sepiida; family Sepiidae; genus Acanthosepion; species Acanthosepion pharaonis. Next base: position 601,839 of record CAHIKZ030005499.1, read on the forward strand.
ATAGTATCCTTAGTATCCTTCTGTAGAACCATGCCTTTGTTGCATCGAGTCTCTTCTTCATCTTCGAAGAGACCGTCCAACATTCGCTGCCGTAAAGGAGGACAGATATCACGTAGTAGTTCCGTACTTTTTTTCTTTGTTACCAATGAACAGGCAAATATGTGGGAATTGTTACAAAATGAGTTGGACTTGCTTCGACAATTAGTTGGAGATTCGTCTCCACCTGTGCTGGTCAAACTCTCTACCTTCGGACAGAGAGGAACCCAAACGGGACTCTGCCCATCCGCATAGCCTCGTCTGGAGTGGCAGACAGATACCTGACCCCGTGTATACTTGGTCTACGGGCTCGGTTTTGCCCCGAATTAAAAAAACGGCCTTGTGCCACATCCTGCCTCGCCGGGAGGTAAGGTAAATATCATTGTTACAAAATGAGGGGTAGATGTTAAATTTTTTTTAAAAACTAATTTAATACACGTCTATATTGGCACCATTAGTTGCACGAAGCCGATCAAGACGGTATTCGAATTCTTGCCATGTTCGCTGTAGCATAGCATGGTGGCAATGGCATCACTGATCTTTTGTTTTAGATTAGTAATGACACGTATCTCTGTTCGATACAAGACAACCCTATAGAAAAACGTCCAGAGGAGTAATACCTGGTTAACGAGGTGGCCAGGGAATTGGGTCACCCCTTTAAATTCACCTGTCTGGAAATGTTTGATTTAGGAACCCACGTAAAAACACTCCCCAATGTGATGGTACACCATCTTGCTGGAAAATGATAGTTGGTTGAAGGCCATCGAGTTGTGGTGCCACATCAATTGACTTTGTAATATATATATATTTTAAATTGTAAAGAGGCTTTATGGATACCCTGTATAATTAAATTAATAATCTCAAAAATTATATTGACGATATGTAGCTTAGCGTAGCGAAAAGTAGAATTGACATGCTGAATTCAAATTCTAGGCGTTTTCATTGCATTCATTTCGTACAAATGGTAATGCTAATATTAGCCGTTTCCTTATAAGGAAATATTCGGCATTCATTGCAAGTACTACTCAGCAAGTACGACTGTTGGTTGATATTTATAAAATCATTCTCTTCAAACAATTATTTTCTGGAAAATAGATTTCTCAAGTTCAATAGCTGCTATCGTTTTTTCCACTATTGGAGGTTTCCTTCCTAGTCTTTTGTTTGAAGTAGTGTTGAATACCAACATTTTGATTATGTCCTTATTTTCTCGTCGAGTTATATATCTTCCTCAGCTTGGGTTGAATAACAGGGCCGACTAACCAGTGGCGATTCTGGAACTTTGAAAGTGGAGGGGACCACTTGGGGGGCGAGATTTTTTCTGCGGAGGGGGGTGCAAATTCAAGCAGTGTCATTTATTTTCATACTACACCAGTATCGTATACATAAGAAATGAGTTTTAGTATATGTTACTTCACTAAATTAATTAGTTTTAGTATATGTTACTTCACTAAATTAAACGGAATAACTTTTCCTTCATAGTAGTGAAGTTCTAATCTATTCTTGCTCTCTTTTCCATTCTCAAGTCGTTGGGCCACAAGAGAGGGGTTAACTTCAAAACAAAATCAAAGGGTCAATACTAGTGTCAATACTAGCAGAACAGTGTAATCTGTCTGCTCTGATTTTTTCCTTCTGCAACACTTAGAAAAATGGGGCGGCAACTTAGGGGGCAGCCAAAATTCGGAGAGGGCATTGGCCCCCTTCTCCCCACCCCGTGGAATCGCCACTGGACGGGACCCTTTAAGCTTCGTTGGAAACTAGTTGAAAAGGACAATTCTGTAGTCAGAACCGGTTGTGAGTGGGTCTGGCAACGCACTTGATACCGAAAAGCCCCGTAGAAACCTCTAGCGTAATGAGCATATAGTTCTATACTCCCCAGGGAGTTTCAGGATACAAAAAAAAAAAAAAAAAAAAAGAGAGAGAGAGAGAATTCAGAGATAGTATTTCAAGAAATGTGCCAATGACACGATGGACTGGTCTATCAACTTTAAAACTATCGGAAGGGAAGGAAACACCCAGAATGGATGGTGAGAGACTGAAAAATCCTCCCTGGAAACGGAAGCCAGGCGCACTGTGTGTTTTCTCCTCCTTCTTTTACGTGCCATGTCCGTTCAGGACGTGGACGATTGTGGCTTTCAGAACTTCCTGTTCTTTCTTTCTGTCTGAATTTCTGAGAGTTATTTTTACTTACACTATTTATATTCGAACTATTGTTCTCGTCTTTGTTGTTGTCATCACGATGTTTCAGTCGTTGTGCCATGTGGCCCTCATCAGGTTGCCTAGTGGATTAAAGCGTTAGTTCGTGAATTTGGTAACATAGTAATCGGGCAGTGTATATTTGGACTCAGTGGAAACAGGGTGAGCAATAACTGAGCAGTAGTAAAAATAAGAACTAGACGAGAACCAAAACAGTCTACACTCGTAGTTTTTAATAAAGGGTTCAGTTCAGATTTCTCTATAGGTTGGTTGATATTTATAAAATCATTCTCTTCAAACAGTTTTTTTCAGGAAAATAGATTTCTCAAGTTCAATAGCTACTATCGCTTTTTTCACTATTGGAGGTTTCCTTTCTAGCCTTTAGTTTGAAGTGTGGAATATCAACATTATCATATTGATATACACCTTATTTCGCTCGCTGGTGTAGACTGTTCTAGTCCCACGTGCCATGTTTAATGGATGTCAGTTAACAGTTATCTTCTGTTAATTCCCCTCTCCAGGTTTTCCACCACCTTATCCAGGTATTGAACTCACACTCTTTGGGTCCTGTCACTTGATCTAACTAACGCGTTTATCCACTGTGCCATGTATCCTTGATATAGCACGTGGAACTAGAATAGAAGACGAGAAACGACGAGAAAAAACGAGATTCTAAAAAAAAATAAGAAATGGGAAAAGAGTGAACTAGTTTTGTTTGTTTTTTTCCGGTTCTCATACTTTTGTGGGTTACTGTAAGATTAACAATGATTCTTTTTCGCGAGGGAATACGTCATTAACAATTTTTTGAGAATAACAATGATTGTTTTCCAGGTATAAGTACCTACTATTTCATTTCACCCATAGCTTGAATGAGGAGATAGATTCGTACCTTAGCCAAAGGTATTTAGGCATATATGACTGTACAAAACTCGA
>CAHIKZ030005499.1:610000-830000 GCA_903632075.3 Acanthosepion pharaonis
ATACCCTTACATTGATAAAGTACTTTGAGGTGGATCGAAACGCATCGGTAAAGAAAAGTTTACCGTGTGTGTGTGTGTGTGTGTGTGTGTGTGTGTGTGTGTGTGTGTGTGTGTGTGTGTGTGTGTGTGTGTGTGTGTGTAATGATTTTAAAGGCAATAAATTACAGATAGGAACTGAAATTGGCACATATCTTTTGATTTCATTTTTCTAAAAAATAAAATAAAATAAATACTGTTTTAATATGTGCACAACGAGATAGTAATTAATTTGAAGCCAGCGATTTGGTAGAAATACCTAACAATTTAAAAAAAAAAAACCTTATTTTTAATTAAAAAAAAAACAACTCATTTTTAATTTAATAAAATAAATAATTCGAAAAATTTCTCTGTATTTCTAAATTGTATAGAGAATGTTTTTAAATTTCTATTTTAAAACATTTGTCCTTTTCGTCAAGATATTTTTATATACATGGCCTGAAGATTACATTAAAGCATAAAACAGACTGTCACCATTCAGTGTTGATCACAGAGCCCACTTTTATATTTATATACGCTCTATCCCTGATATTGATCACATTTACCCATAAATATAACTCACCTTAAAACTATATTTTATCATGTATATATATATATATATATATATATATATATATATATAGGGTGTCCCAAAATAAGGTATACACTCTTTAAACATTAATAGTTAATAATACATTTTTTATATGGATGAAAATAAGCAAAACAGATGGATTGGAAGAAGAGGGACAGATAGATCACCAAATTTGACACCCTTGGATTTCTTTTTTGTGGGGGTTTCTAAAAGACAAAGTTTTCAACAGGAAACCTGAAACAATTGCTAAAATGAGAATAGCAATTGAAGATGAATAGGCTCAAATACCAGAGGAAATGATACTGGACGTTTGTAGGTCTATTTCTTCAAGATATGAAAAGTGTATTGAACAGAATGGCAACCATTTTGAGCACTTGATGTGAACTCATCATTAAATGAACATTCTGCCATTGACCCAAGTAGGTTTTATGCTATTAAAGTTAATTTTCTTTGTTTTTTGTATATTTTACTCTCAAATTCTTTAAATGTGTATTCTTTCCCTCATATTAATCTTATTTACAAGTCAAAATACATAAATTGAATAAGTTATAACGATTCAAAGAGTGTATACATTATTAAGGGACACCCAGTATATATATATATATATATATATATATATGGGTAACAATATATAAATTTTTATATAAATTTTTTATATATGATAACAGTTTTTGAAAAAAAAAGTTGTATGACAAAGTTTTTGCAACGTATTTCATCCGTCAACAAACCCAGTCTGATGAAGTCCTAATGGCAGAAACATGTCGCAAAAACTTTTTCCAATTTATCATACATCTTTTCTTTAAATATATATATATATATATATATATGTGTGTGTGTCTGTGTTTGTGTGCCTGTCTGTCTGTGTGTGTGTGTGTATAAGACAATTTGGAAAACCTTTAGTGTTTCGCTGATCAAACAGCATTATTAGAAAAATAGATTTTATTTTGATCAAATATACATTGGTGAGATAAAACGTGTTTCATGTTAGTTGTATGAACTGTCATCTGTTCTTACTTAACTGGAGGGTTGAAAATATTATTATAGCAAAGGTCTTAAAGCAATTCAATACATAAATAAAAACTGAGTTGAAATTAATAAAATCTACTTTAAAAAAAAAAAAAACGATACAGGTAAAGTAAAAAAAAAAAAGAAAAAAAAAATATCCAGCCTTCATACAACTAACGTGAATCACGCTTTGTCTCGCCAATGTAGATTTGTTTGAAATAAAAATCTAGTTTCTGATGAAGCCGTTTTTATTAGCGGAACATGTGTAATTAAAAGTTTTCCAAATCGTCATATAAATTATCATTCCATCTTAAAAATCTAAATCACGCACGCGCGCGCACACACACGCGTGCGCACACACACACACACACATATATATATATATATATATATAGATAGATAGATAGATAGATAGATAGATAGATAGATATACAATTACATAGTTTAAAATGTGATATATTTATGAGGGAAATATCGTCATTATGAGATGTAGAGCATTTACAGACATACAAAAATATGTATAAAAAATCAGCACTGCATGTTAATACTTTCACGAATTAAGCGATCAAATCACCATTACGAATCCGATTTCGTTATTTATGACGGGCAAGGAAAAATTTATTAATTTTTATTTAGTTTTTTTCAGCGTTCTTACATCACTTGTCCGTCATATTTAACGAAATATGTGATGGTGTTTAGCTTTTCCTTGATATATATATATATATATATATATATATATATATATATATATATATATATATATATATAAAGTAGTTTCTTTGATGCAAAGTAAACATTTTTATAAAAAACTTTGATATATAGTTTTGTGATTAGAAACAATTTTTATCTCTGTACGAAAGATGATAGAATTCTAGAAAACCCGTAAATACTGATGGATTTCCTGTAGAAAATAACGAATACTGAATTTCCTGTAGAAAATAACGAAGAGAACGGTGTAAACAGAATGATCATATCAGTTTTAAGACTTGTAGGTATTAAAACTGCCTTACTATTGTAACCATTTAAAAATCTTGGCATTGAAAAATAAAAAAGGAATATGATAAACGAATTCAAAAATTATTACTCTCAGAGTTTTTTTTTTTTTTTCGACTTTTACTACAAAAAATTGTCGAATAAAAACGTGGGCTTATCGTTTTTTTTAGAAATGTTTTAGGAATAGTTTCAGAAATCTTTTTCAAAAGCGAAGTTTATCGCTACCAATTAATTGCCATTCTTTTTTGTAATAACCTTATTTTTAGCGAATTAATAATCGAACTTTTAAATTTGTTTTTAAGAATGCCAAAAGTTTATTACTACATTAAAATATTAAATGAAAAAGCAAAAACAAACACGAAATTTTGAAAATTATCCTAAAACTGGTGCCTGAGATAAAGTTAGTATAGAATCCGAAGTTGGAAGGCCTAAAAAAGAGCCCATTATTTTCACTACGTGTTCTGACCTTACCTTTTCTCTATTTACAAAGGTATGTACAGACGACTGCAGACGACTTCCGCGCCGCAAAGCCTCGTGCTGAATCCAAGTAGGTGTGGCGAACTGTAACATTTAGCACCGAAGCAGCCGGCACAGCAAAGCTACTGCTGATTTTTCGCGATGGCAAAAAAAAAAAAAGAAAAAAAAAGAAAAAGAAAAAAAGAAGCTAAATCTGAAACGGTAAACCAATTCCATTGACATTTGCATACTTGTGACGTCATCATTCGCGATGTTTCCCGAAACAACTAACGCGCACCTCGACCGAGAGGCGGCGCTCCACCCTGGCTATCATATTTAGATATTTCGCACTATGGGAGAGGAAGAAGTGCCGCGGGTGAGGTGTTGGCTTGGTAATAGCGAAAGAAGATATAAGTTAGACTTTTGGGTGAGAGCTTTTAGTGAGAGAGGGAAAAAAATGTTTGTCGATTTTTCGAGGGTTTTCTACAGGATTCAATATTTCGAAGAATTCAAACTCATCACGGTATGTGCACGGCCGACGAGCTTCCATAGCTTCGTTAATAACTAGTCATAGTGAAAATGAATTAAGTAATCTTCCAATAATTGTAGTAAAATTTAAAACTGCAGTTTATTTACAGTTTTAGAATAAAATTAACTTTAAACCTTTTGTGAAGATATATCTTCATCTATCAGTCAGTTATGGATCGTACGTGATACACGCTTTTTGATATATGACTGACGAAGAAGGTTCTTTCCCGCAGTTGCCATCTATAGAACTATACAACCCAGTGTGTCCTGCTACGTACTCAGAGTTTTGGCGGTAGAAGTAGGGGGGTACATACTTTCCTAAGCACGTAAATGAATATAATGGATTCGACTGGAATTCGAACTCGGCTCTCCGCTTTCTCAATCCAAGCCGCTATCTATTACTCCACCGTGCCCCTTGCTGCATGAAATTTTCGTAGAAATGGCCATGGATCTGATGTAGAAAAGGTTCATACTTTTAACAACTGACCACAGATGACAAGACAAAGTAAGACGCATATTATTTTAGAGAAGCTGGCGAGTATTTCGATCTCTGTCCGCCTCGCTTATCTTTGTATAAATCAACTGGTTTGGCATAGATTTGTGTAGACGAGATAACATTTTTGAGTTTATTGACTAAAGGAAATTGCAAAGTCATGTATTTATCTTTTTTTTTTAAAGTGATACAAGCTATTTCTTTTAAAATTTAATAAAACCAACAACGATTGGTTGAAAATTCTCTCTTTATACTCTGTTGTTTGGTTTTTTTATAATCTATATATTTTTATATATCAATGAAATTTTTATTCACTAATTATTCAATTTCTAATAATACTATATATATATATATATATAAATATATATATATATATATATGTGTGTGGGGGGGCAAACCTATCTATCTATTTATCTATCTCATTCTGTTCATATCTACCTGTACAAGTCACTTCATGTGTATATCATTTTGTTCATATATCTATCTATCTATCTATCTACATATATATATATATATATATATATATATATATATATATATATATGTATGTATGTGTGTGTGTATATCATTTTGTTCATATCTATCTATCTATCTATCTATCTATCTATCTATCTATCAATCGCATTCTCTTTATAGTTATCTGTGCAAGTCACAGCATTATCTATCTGTACTAGTCACTTCATATCTATCTATCTATCTATCTATCTATCTATCTATCTATCTATCTATCTATTTCAGTCTATTCATAACTAACTCTCGAGTTACCTGGTTACATTTGCGTTTTAAATAGACGGACTGGAACACTTATTCTTTTTGGAGAAAATCAACTGGGAGCATCCTTATTCCATCTGCCTCTTTTATTATATTATCATCTGAAACGCTTTGCTCTTGGTCACAGCCATATCACGTTGAAGCACCGGTTCCCGTACAATCACCGAAGTTAAGCAATTCATTCTAGTCAGTACCTAGATGGGTAACCGTTTGGGAATACATGGCACTGCAAGCTAAGATAGGCGGATGATGTGATAGAATATTGGTTTGGAATTCTTAATCAAAGAGCAGAGTTCCAATTCCTGTTGGGTTCGTTATATTTACTTTTGTGCAAATACTCTTGGGAAATGGTATGAATCCAGCTCTTTCGACCCTCATCTATGGGTTAATCAGTAAGACTTGTATCACTAAAATTATTTTTATCTCCCAAAAAAGAAATTCTTGTAATCTGAAAAAAAAATGCATTCTGGCTTTAAATAACCCGCAAAGGTTTGTTCTAGAATGCGCGCAAAGGTTAAAGGTTAGGAGAAAAATTAATGAATCTTTAATAAAACGTGTCGTTTGTGTACAAAGGTCCCGGGTGAATTTTTCTCCAAAAAAGTGTCCGTACTTCAATTTGAAAAACAAAGGAGGCTCATTACATAAATCTAAGAATTTATGGGCACGGCTCTAGGTCTTACTTAAAATTTAATCTTCGTAGTAATATTTAAAAAGAAAAGTTTTCGGTAGTTCTGTTGAAATGACGCTTTGTTTGAAGTGTGTCGACATACAGCGGGGGCCTCACGCAACGCCCTCCAACCGGCCAGTGATCATCGCACGTTCATGTCGATGTGCACCAAAAACTGAGAAAAGACCGCTGCACTTTCACGGCGAAACGAAGGAAAATGCCACGTCGTGAAATGAGGACTCGAACCTTGTTTCCAATATATGCAGGTGCTTTATTCAGGGTCTCGCTTGCTCTGTCTGGATGGGTAGGTAGGTAGGTGGGTATAAGGATAATTGCCTCTGATACAACCGCCCCCGGACAATTGCCCCTATTAATATAAAATTAAGAGAAAGCACGGCTTTCGGGGGGGGGGATAATTACTAATAAAAATAATTAGGGTTTTATCCAGTAAGAAGAATTATCCAATAATATGATTCAGGTCAGGTCAGATCAGGTCTGGATAATCCCTTAAACTTCAAGATGGCTTTTAGAAGTTTATCTTTGTTATTGTAAAAGCAAAACTATTCAAAAATTTCCCCTTTCTCTTGTCCGAGAACAATTATCCTATTAGGGGGGGAGTGCAGTTGTCCCCTAACTAATACTGAGAATACCATGGACTGAACACGTGAGCAATGACAAAACTTTAGAGAAAATGAACGAGACTTATACTTAGCATCAGAAAGAGGCAGTTGAAATTTCTAGGGCACATAATGAGGAAAGAGGGTTTAGAAAATTTGACACTCACAGGATATATTGAAGGCAAGAGAGACAGGAAAGCAGCACATGACCTACGTGGTAAGCTTGAGTAGATGGTTGGTAGAACAGGAATTAGGAGTAATAGTGAAAATACATTTGCTACAAGAGCTACAAAGGACAGGAAATTGTGGAGAGACATGATTACTTATGCCCTGAAGGAACAGACCACATAGAAGTTGTCTGTGGAATACTATGGCTAGGATAAGCCATGATAATTTCAGAACCCTTTGTTTCAATGCCAAATGTAACACTATAGATAATGACCAGGCCTGTGTTCCATTTTCTAGTGACATCTGGCACGGGAGACTCGTTCATGTTGTGGTTCTACAGATTCTGAGAATATCAGGAGAACTGCCCCTAGGACAAATGCCCTTTGGACAATTGCCGCCATAGGATAACAGCCACCCATTAAGAGAAAGAAAAGAAAGCACAACTTGGGGTGGGGAATAAATATTAATAAAACTAATTAGGTTTTTATCTTTTATCTGTTATCCAATAAGATTTATATTTTTGTATCACTAGAATTATACAACTAAATTGGCAAATTATGGGCAATACATCTCAAAATGTCACGGCAGTTCTTGAAGCCAATAATAAGATTCAGGTCAGGTCAGGTCAGGATAATCCCTTAAACTTCAAGATGACTTTTAGAAATGTTCTCCTGTTTGTGCAGCATGGTGCAGAGTCCTGTTGTCAGACATGGGTCTTCCAGCAGCCACCCTCAGGGCAACACTACCTTCTCAAAGTATTTGATGTTGGCTTCAGTATTGATTCTGTAACTTTGTTGGAAGATGAATGGAGGCATAACGTCGCAGTCACTGGTGATCACTCCAAACATCTTCGTAATCACCATCAGACTCATCCAACTCTTTCCTCAGCCTCTGCACAGTCCTCAGATTGACACTTAAACCATCTGCAATGTTTGTATTGGAGCTTCCAGTGCGAATGTCAAGCAGTACAGCATGCCGTTTCTAGATTACTGGCGGAGTGAATTGAGTCATGGTGCTCTTTTTCTCCCAGACAGTGCCCAACTGACCTTAACATACTGTGCAGTCGACAAAATGAAAAACAAACAACGTGCATGCGCGAAATTAAAAATTAAAATAAGGAAAATTTACCCATCACAACCTGTAGTGTCAATTGAGGGGTAATATTGCCCCTTTGCAAGAGAAAAATTATTTCTTTTAACACAATTGTTATTTATTATCAAAGGATTTAATTTAATGTCAATTAACATAGTGTGTAAACTTTTGGCGGTTGGAGAGGCAGACTAGAATAAATAAAGGATTTCCAAAAATAAAATATGTAGAATTTTTGTTTTTCCCACTTTCTGAGTCCTTTCACCACTTTTTCAGATTCTATATCCTTCTAACGCGCGCGCGCACACACACACGCACACACACACACACACACACACATATATATATATATATATATATATATATATATATATATATATATATATATATATATATATATATATATATATATATATATATATATATATATATATATATATATATAGATATATACACATACATATATATATATATATATATATATATATATATATGAAAAGAAAATACAGAAAAACAAAATTTGAATATGCATTATTAATGTTAAAATAAAGTCGACGTCGGACGTTTCGGTCTATTTAAGACCATCTTCATGGATATTTTCATTTAAACATAATTAACATTATAACTTATAACAATTTAACACAAAAGACGATGGACATAAGAGCCCAACTAATTCAAACAGATAACTGAAATTTACATATATATATATACATATATAATAGAAGATATATAATATAAATATAATCTAGAAAAATAGAAACAGATCCAAGAGCACATAGAGGTCACTAAAACATTAAAATATTAAATGCCGATAACTACTCGCTGGACAAACCTTAATTGTTTTATGACCCTTCACGCAGAACTCTTCATTGACAATTCTAGAAAGAAAATTCGGATTGCCAACACACAAACAGAATGTCTCATATCGAGAATATTCCACATTGAACATGAAGAAAAATTAATTATTTTTAATAATATGTAAAAATCTCCACTTTCACCTGAAGACGGTTGCGAGACCAGACCAGAAACACGTGTCGTGAAATTATGTAAAACAAAGTATAATATTTTTCTCAATAAATCCACATTACAACCAAAAAACCTTTGCGGCACCCTTCTTCTTACATATATATATATATATATATATATATATATATATATATATATATATATATATATATATATATATATATATATATATATATATGTATATATATATATATATATATATATATATATATATATATATATATATATATATATATATATATATATATATATATATATATATATATATATATATATATATATATATATATATATATATATATATATATATATATATATATATACAGACACACACACACATACATATATATATATATAGTTTTAGGGTATACTCTATTTTGGTGTAAAATGCTCAATATAAGGCAAATATCAAAGCGCCAGTGGACATTCTCTTCAAGCAATACTTCTCCCTTGGTCGAGAGAGCCAAGGCCATTACCTGGGATCTAATTTGTGCCCGAAAGGGAAGTATCGAGTGAGGTTGGGCAATTTTTGTCCGTGTACACATGGCTTCCTACTTTAACCTCGACTTCATGTTACCAGCTGGAACAGGATGGGGCCAATGGCTGTGTTGGTTAAGTATTTAGACCATTTATACTAAAAAACTAAGAATTCAGTTTTCACTAGTGCCTAGATTGGTAATGAATGTAAGTTTTAAGACTTCAAGCTGTCATCGTAAAGGCGAATAGACGGATTGAAGTATAGAATTATATTTTTAGGTGTCAGCCTAAAAACTAGGTATAGGCGCGAGAAAACATGCCCATGGCTATGTTGGTGAAGCATCGAATTGGTGGATGGTGGCTGTGGTCTCAGCTGGTGTGGGATTGTCTCCGCCGGGTCTCCTTTGTCCTCGGCACGCTACGCTTGAATGAATACCTACCGAAATATGTGGCAAGAGATGGTCAGGCGCTCAACTGCTCAGCGTCTTTTTCGACCGCACCCGGTCATGGGACTGATGATGTAGCACATTCAATTCGAGTGGGTGTGCAGTTTAAATACCTCTGTCTCATGGAGAATAAATTCCTGTCTTAGGCCTTTGACCATTTGCTGCTGAGCATTTGCTGTACAAGGCTATGCCACAAAATCAGACGAAGTCTTTACCCAGTAAAAAAGAAAGATACTTTTCGTCAGGATTATAATCATTATATACCTTTCATTTCAGATCGGCATGCTTATCTTATGACATGGCACATAGCCTATCTTATTACTAAAGTTAGCGTGATACAAGGTTCAAGATCCGTTCAAGGTAGAGCGTTAGTGAATGAGGTGTGTGATATTAATGAAAAGGAATAATGATAAGGAATGTAATGATAAGCACAAGAGACTTTTAGAGTCTTGTCTGCTCCCTTCTGCTGAAAGGGTGAAAATCGACCCCACCAAGCTCATTTTTATGCAGGATAATGCTCCCTGTCACAAATCAAAATTGATGAAGGAATACTTTGATGAGAAGCACGTGAGTGTTATGACATGGCTGTCCCAATCCCCTGACCTCAAACCCATAGAAAATTTATGGAGCATTATAAAGTACAGGCTCTCGAGAAAGCAGTTGAGCAACATGCTCCATAAGTTTTCTAAAATTCTCTTGTACTGCTCGCTCCTGAGGGTCATTTCAATAGGTTTTAAGAAACCAGTTCCATGAAAAGAAAAGCATCCCCAGAACATTATACTGAACGGACACAATACTTACTGCTAAATTCAAAAGAGCTTTCAAAGCTTCTTCTTCGGATTTTAGATCGCTTATCCTTTGAATTTAGCTCAACTTTCGTTTCATCGGAGAAGAGAACATTTAGTAAAAAAAAAATCAGGTGAATCCCTTTTATCGAACAGCACTGTATGTAAAAGATTCGATAGATTTTATTGGTTCACTTGAGAGAGTTTGCAATGAGTCTTAACGAATTCTGACTTAACATGTCACAAATTTGTATTTCTTTTCTTTTTGTTTTTTTTAGTGCGACAAAATAAATAAGATGAATAGAAGTAAAGAGAAAGAACAAGTTTTATACTAAACAAAAAAAAAAAGCGGATTTTATGATGATTTCAGTGATTTGGCCAGTGGCTAAAAGAAAAAAAAAAAAACACATAAAGGCTTACCGTCAAGAAATTAAAAATACTTCAACAGAATAACGTCAATCGCTAGTTGCAGCGGTTTCGCAGTATAATTTACTTGTCAGGACAGCGAATGGTAGTAAACGGACTGCTCTAAAGCAGATTTCTACAACTAACTAACTTTGCCGGCCAGTTCACTTATTTTTGGCGCCAACCAACGAATATGAATACCCGGATAAAAGACATCCACTTGTAAGGTCACCCGACCACATCAAAGAGTTTTTTGAAGTCTTTTATCTAAATGGCTCTGAACTCGGAAAGCCTTTCATAAAAAATTAAATCTCCTAACACTAGTTATACGCTTTTTACTTTCAATAAACCTGCTGATGAACAGGACACCATCTTCAGTGTTTAGATTGCCGTAAAGTGCTTATCTGACCGCCTAAAGTAAGCACACACGCACACACACGTATCAGGAGACGAACCCATTCACGAGACGGATACATATCCCGAGAATATACAGTGAATAATGATATTTTTTTACTAGGAATAGTTTGCGTTCTTTTGAGATAGTGTTGTAAGCTGGTGCTGTTTTTTTTAAATTTTCGTTTTACTTTTGTTGCGGTTTCATTTATGCTGTTAGCAATGATTGATAGTCGTTCTCTATTTCTAAGAATCTTTGTTTATATGTTAATATATATATATATATATATATATATATATATATATATATATATATATATATATATATGAGTAATGTCTGAATTGAGGATCAGAAAAATATTCAAAATTCAAGTTTAATTGGAATTTACTAGATGTGCTCGTGAAAATTTTTTATTTGGATTTTCTGATGAATCATAATTAAGTTAAAAATTAAGATTCATTATGATTGAATAAGCTACATGCAGGTTCTACTACGATAAGACAACCCGTGGAAATATCCAGACTGCCTCGTTAACAACTTTAGCAAAATATTGCAGTAGCAGTCATAATATAATTATGGCCTGCATTTATACAATGCAGGTGATTGCTGAAAGAAGTAAGAGGGTACAAATGAAAAAATTAAAAATTAACAAGATTTTTTATTTCGTTGAAGCAGACGTTAAATGCATGAGAGTGTTTGCCACAAACTTTCTTTCTTTTTTCTTTCTTTCTTTCTTTCTTTCTTTCTTTCTTTCTTCCTTTCTTTTTTTCCTAAAACCAAACAACGGATCTGATATATCTTTTTCTTCCGGCTTTTTTCGCAATCAAAACGGAATGGTTCATTATTTATCTGAAGTAATGGCAAGGAGTAACGCACACGTTAATCGTTAATTAACTTAATAAAATGGATTAATAAATTAATACAATGCAGGTGATTACTGAAAGAAGTAAGAGGGTACAAATTTCCTAAAACGAAACACGCGTTAATTAACTTAATAAAAGAGGAACAGGAAAAGTTATAATATGATTCATTATCAATAACCTCCTTACAACGATTCACGAGCTTATTTTGGTTTGGTGAATAATAATAATAATAATAATAATAATAATAATAATAATAATACGGAGACGCTAGCTTCAACTTCATACGTTTTAAAAATAAGCTCATCAACTCCAGAAATTGCGGTAATCAGATAGAAAAGAGAATAATAAAAAGGGTGTGGCATTTTCCCAAACCTGACATGGGTGGGAAAAATAGAAAATATGCAGTATAGTCTAAAAATTATTAGTTGCCTGAAAAAGGGAACCCGCCCACGATTACAATGCTATTATTTAATTATGATAACGATTAAATAAAATTTTCTAAAAATACATAAAAAAGGCTAAATTTTATTTTTTTTGTGGAAAACATGTGTATTTCTTATTAATTACAGTATACATGTATCGAACTTATTACTGGCAGTAGATACCAAATGTTAAGAGAGAAGATTATAATTTAATTTTTATTAATTTTTTAAATTTTAAGTGATTGGTTGATATTTTTAAATAGTTAACTGCGCAATTTACACATTAACAGATAGTTCAAAAGCACTACAGATCATTGCATGCAGTCCACTATATTAAGAGCAACCATTTGTGTTCACTACGTGCTTGTTTGAATCTGCCAATGAATAAATTAAGCATCCAATTCATCTAACAATTCCTTTTAATGGATAACAACATGTATGATTCCAAATTCTCCGCAGACGGCGAATTTCTAAACTTTGTCTTTATCATCTTTATTTTTAAAAATATCCCCTCATATTGGATTTGAGTAACTGATAATGTGCAGATGACTTTATTAAGTTCTTGTTGCTTTTTATAACTAAAACAGTTGTCTATGTTTGTTTCTTTATTGTATTTTTATTTGATACTAGCAGCATGACCCGGCGTTGCCCGTGCTTGATTCAAAAATCGTACGACTAATACAGCAATCGCTATCACTTGACTTAAAATATTTTTGTCCTTCCTTGCCTTTAAAGGAGTGCCCTTTTCCGTGCTGATGTTGCTACATGCCTTACTTCTTGCCTATCTCACACTGCGAATTTTTTCTAAGCTCTATACTAAACATTAAATCTGTTACGAAAAAAGAACTAAACAAAATGAACACAAAACGATCAGCTTTTAAAAAAGGACTCGTAACTGGAAAAACGAATGAAAAAAGAATATTAACAACAAATACTTTTTCACACCCAACCCAGTTCTGCGGAATCAGAATCAACGTTGAGTTTAAGCAAGCGAATGAGCCAATTGGAGTAAAGTGCCATGCAGATTTAAATTTTTCCCACTTGTGACGAATGCAGCTATCGATTTTTTTTGCATGCTAACATGCTAGTTAACATTCGTGGCAGCCAGCTATAGGCCCTCACTCTGGCCAGTAGAAAATGGCCGCAAACTACATGAAAACTGCCGTAGAAGCATAAAAATCAATTATGCAAAGTCAGTCATGGCCTTTCCGCTAACTTGGAGCATGTGCATGTAAATTTTGGTGCAAATCCATCGAAGATTGCGACCGTGCATTCGTTACACACACATCCTGCCTCATATATATATATATATATATATATATATATATATATATATATATATATATATTGAGCACTTTCTTTATTATTTTAGCTGCTGGTAGGGAGAGATTTACCTTTGATTGTTGTAGATGCTATTTTCAGTACCCTAATTATTTTATTAGATGCTTTTGTCAGTACCCTAATTATTTTATATTCAATATTTTGTTTTTTTTCTTTAAGCATTTCACCCCAAGCAAGTCAGAAGTGTCATTATCACACAGGGGGTTATGGAGAGTGAAAATGAGAGAAAAGAGTGGGTGTAGGGGGGGATTGAAGAAAGGAAAAAAGAACAGGTATCAACGCAACAAAACATGGTGACTGAGGTTGCATTTAGGTTTTTGATGATTGTAGTTATCAGGGAAGCAAGTGAGAGGAATGGAGTTCCAATATGGAGAAGTGCGAGGAAGGAAACTGTTAGAAGGGCAGTTACATTTAACTATTTCAACAGTAAAAAGTTGGGACCTAGATGCCAATCTCGTAGTACACTTAAATTCATGTAGTCAGGGCACCAGGGAAAAAATGCTCATCAGTGCAGTAGCCATGAAAATATTTGTAGAAAAGACAGAGGGAAGCCGCATCACGTCAGTGAGAAAGCGGCTGAAGTCAAGAAGCTAATTCAGTACCGATTACATTACAGATCCTACTTTAGATTTTTTTGAGAATATTGCAGTAAGGGAAGGTAGGGGAAAATTTTATGGATAAAACTTTAACTGCGCAACCAGTAATAAAAATCACAGAAATGCAATCTATGTTGTTATTCATTTAAACTTCATCATCATTTAATAATATATATATATATATATATATATATATATATATATATATATATGTTTAAAGTAATAATAATAGTAATAAAAGTAATACATAAATACACACATATACAACACACACATACATATATACATACATATATATAAACTTACATAGTTACAAACCTAATATATATTTTTCAGTGTTTGATGCAAAATAAATGTCTATTTTTAAGACGATATAAACTTATTTTTATGATGACATTTAAGTATATTTTCATTTCTCTGGTTCAATAAATGGCTTGTATTTTTGTACTTAATTATTTTAATTTTTTCTTACAGGCATAGTTTGTATCTATCTATCTATATATATATATATATATATATATATATATATATATATATATATATGAATTAAGATCAAATATAGATAGGAATGCAAGAGAATGATAGGATAAGGGACAAATAGGAAATCTTTATAAATCTGATATGATTTGCTTTTATTAACACTTGAGATGTGGAGGTTTATTTTCCACGAGGGTCGGCCAGGTGAAGGTGAGAGCACGTCCCTCTACCCCAGAGTTGCTTGGTGGAAGAAATCGGCTGTATTTATGGCGGCTGCAGTTAGCATCGTAGCCGGTTGGCAATATCTTTTGGTTGATGACTAAAATTTAACTTCCGCATTTTGACTGTACACATGGGTTTCATTTGGACACCATGTCTATTTAAAGTCGTTTCCGGTTATTATTTTTAATTAGGAGGACTTGTTTTATTTGTTTTACTTTTTGTGTATCGTTCTCTAAAAAACAAAAAACAAAAAAACGTTGAGTCACCGGAAGTTAACGGTATTCGGATGTTTGAGTAGCCAGCAGTAACTTCCGGCCGGGTGCGATACCCTTACCCGTGCTTTCAAACTGATTTCGTGCAAAAACAATTGTGTTTTTTCAAATTTTGACGCTGTCAGAACCACCGCCGGGTAATTTTACGTAGTCCTGTGAAGTTTTGTTGAAATCGGTTGAAAAATGTAGGAAATACGATCCCATATATAAACGAACAGACACACACAATCTGCGTTTTATAATAAGTAAGAGTGGGAATCTATTCCATCAAGATCCACAGGCCAGTCCGCCACTGTAATTA
Organism: Acanthosepion pharaonis; assembly: GCA_903632075.3. Classification (NCBI taxonomy): domain Eukaryota; kingdom Metazoa; phylum Mollusca; class Cephalopoda; order Sepiida; family Sepiidae; genus Acanthosepion; species Acanthosepion pharaonis. The sequence continues at coordinate 625,422 of CAHIKZ030005499.1, forward strand.
TGTACGTTTTGCTGTATGGGCCGTACATTATCTTGATGGAACACCACACTTTCACGATTAATTAAACTAGGTCTCTTTTCCGGTAAAAAATTATGTTTAAACGTTTTAACTGCTGACAAGATACGCCCGCTGGAATTGTAACATTGACGAGTAGCAACTTAAATTGAATTGCCCAAATGCAAAACTCTCAAGTTTAACGAAACTTTTCCTTGTATGGAGGTCCATTTTGAGTTGTGTTTCAAACGCCCCCCCCTCCAGAACTATTGTCTGCTATGACGACAATTAGACATGGTGCAAACGATTACGAGAAGTTACTGTTATGATGTAAACGTTTTAGAATAGCGAAACTATCGCTTAATTATAGCTACCATGCGTCGGTCGTACATATGATATATATATATACGTTGAAATTTCTAAGGCACATAATGAGGAAAGAGGGCTTGGAAAATTGGAGACTCACAGGACATATTGAAGGCAAGAGGACACAGGAAAATGTGAAGAGCCATGATCACCCATGATCACCTACATCATGAATGGACACGGTACGAAGAAGAAAAAGAAAAAAAAGATTAGCTACTCGTTTCCGAGTATACTTAACTATTAATACATGTTGCAGACAATGGTGAAATTCATACCGTAACGCTAACATCCCAACCACTTGGTGAATATATTAACCCAACCAACCAATCATAATCAACGCCCTAAAAATAGAAAAAAATAAATAACTTCACCATTTAAGCACTAGTTTATTAATAACAAAGCAGGGGCATAAGTGTATATGCACCCGTGTACGTACGCTGAGGTTTACATATGTACGCGTATGTATACCTATCTACGTGCACACATAGATGTGACACATGTGCGTACACATAAGCGAATACATACGGATATATGCACATAAATCCTAACAATAATATAAAAAAATTAATTATAAATCTAACCTCCTACAATTAATACTTATGGTACTACAAACCAAATTAAAATAAACGAAACAATAAATCAGTGAATATATATAAATATATATGTGTATGTGTGCCTATATGTACATATATGTATATGTGTATTTGTATATATATATATATATATATATATATATATATATATATATATATATATATATATATATATAAATATAATATTAACATTTAAGCATTAATATCATTAGTAACATATATATATATATATATATATATATATATATATATATGATATAACAAAATATAATTTTGGATAATTTTTATATATCAACAAACAGTATTTATAGAAAAAAGTAAATACAACTTCCCTAGCTAAAAAAAAAAAAGAAAAATAGAATGCACTAAAATCGGCCATATGCCTAGAATCGGAACAAATCCCGACAAAATCGTCAAAAGTCGGAAAAAAACGAGAGGAAAGAAAAAAGAGAGAAGTCTAATTGAGCGAGTGTAAAAAAAAAAAAAAAAAAAAAAAAAAACGGAAAAGGACAAAGGATCACGGCACCCTACATGTACTCACGTACACGCAGACGAGCGCACGCGAGCGAACGCACATCCGCTGAAACGGACGCATGGCTGCACGCGCACAATCACACACACACAAAAAGTGCAGAAAAAACTTACAACAATTTCAAATGTAAATAAAAAGAGAAAAATCGAAAAAATATAATCAGTAAATTGCTGATACAGCCTAAAAAGTGGACGGATATGTCCGTCTACGAAACTCTGGAGTCGGGATACTGAAGGTAACATCACTGAGCTAAGTGACAAACTTTTAATCATATTGACTCTATTAATTATTTATCTTTTACATAGAGCATTTTATTGCAAAGACTGCTTGTTTCAAATGTCTTTTCTCTCAATAACCCATTGGCTGTCAGCATTTTTGCCTTCATACTATTTTTTTTCACATTGCTATATATATATATATATATATATATATATATATATATATATATATTATGAAATGGAATAAGTCATACAATTATTTCGATATATTTATTCTTTATACGTTATTTTTATAGATGCAAATATTTAAGTAATTGCTCTGTTTAAAATAAACTGTATTGACAGCATTTATCGGCCTGAATGTACGAGAAATTTAATAGAAAATATGTGTCTTCCGACAGGAATCGAACCAGTATCCTACAAGGAAAGCTATATGACAATAAATATATAAATACCGTCGAAAAATAATATATATATATATATATATATATATATATATATATATATATATATATATATATATATATATATAAAAATATATATATATATATATATATATATATATATATATATATATATATATATAGGTGCATATGAAAAGAAAAAATCGTGGAGAATAAGAATAAGCAGTCAGTTGTTGATACTCCCTGACGTGTGGACGGACGGGTCCGCCTACGAAACTCTGGAGTCGGTATACTGAATGTAACATTAATCAGCTAAGAAACAAACCCTTTGCTTATATTAACTCTCTCTCTCTTTCTCTCTCTCTCTCTTTCTCTCTCTCTCTCTTTCTCTCTCTGAGCCTGGAAAAAATGTCATTATAGCCAGACAAAATGCCCCAACCTAACCTTAGACGACTCCAAAAATTTGACATATAATAAACATTCATACATTCATCAGAGTAGAGACCCCTTGACAACGAAAGAAAAAAACCCAGATTACACCTCCATTTCCAACCGATAAATGAGTAAAACATTTCTTCAATTAGTTATTCTAAACATCGCTTGAGAATGAAACAGGGCTCCAGATTTGAAGTTTAATATTGAAATTAAACTTTAGGACTTGAGTCAGTTTCAAAACACAGTAATCATATATAAAATATATATATATAATTTTAAGATCTACTTCTGTATCGAGCACTTTTTTTTTTTAAAATAAAAACATAAATACTAAATCTGTTGTTTCTTATTACATCAATACACACACACATATACATATATATCATTTGCCACTTCATGCTATCGGCTTGGGGGAGGTAATCCCAGAATGCGGCACATTTGGAAAGTGCCAGAAAAAAACATACCACGAGTATTGTGAGTAAAATTGGGAAGAAATACCTGTTCGAGGCCATCGATGGTAATGTTAGCACGAAGTCACAAGTCATCGTGCCCGAGGGTTTGAGGGTAATAGTTTTCTTGAAACAGCTCATCATACCAGTTATTGCAGTATAAACCAAATGTTCTTGAGTAGATATCTGCAACGGGGGAGGGCTAACCTCCCAAGCAAAATGGTATTCTTGGAAACGAGTAGCCACCTATTATATATATGATAATGATGATGGATGACCACTCGAGTATGTTCGTTTACTAGAGTAGCTAGCCAATCCCTGTTGCAGATGCCTGTTCGGTCACATTTGTGTTTGTTCAACACCCACTATGATGAGTGGAACTTAATTTACAGTTTCTGTATGAGAGAGATCGCATTCTATTGCAGCTCTGTCCTGTCTCTCCGGTGGTTCTAGCCGAAAAGTAAATCACCTGGTCCTCCCCCGGTGAACTGAAGGAACCACCACTATCCGCCACGTTGTGAATTTTTGATCTGAACAGCAGTATCTCGATCCTTCAGAACGATCCGGAGGTAGGATGAATTAAATGGCTGGGTATTACGATGAAAGGAACTCACCATTTATGCAAAAAAAAAAGTTTCTTGTCGTAGCCGCAAAGACATAAAAAAGAAAAAATAAGCAACTCTTTCGGTCCCTGTACAAAGAGCCCTTTTTAGGCCACTGTTTTTATGTCAATACCGAAGAATTTACACGAGTACAAAATGTCGAAACGAGGTTCACTTGTTTCGGGTCGGAAGTGACAGAGAGAGGGAGTAGGAAAATTTCTGCCTAAAAAATTTCGGCTGATCGAAGGGAATTAATTCGTGGATCTTCGTCTGTCCCCTACGATATAGCAGTCTTCTTTCTCACAGCTTTGTTGACGAAGTTATCTGGATTCGTACGGGTTCTATTTCTATCTCGTGGTTCGGATCGGTCTTCTTGACGCAGGACAACCAACAGACCAGACCAGCAAATTCCAACAAGTCGTCTCTTCCGCGTTCTGCCGCGTTCTGATCTGACTAACTCAAGCGTGCGGGCAGCTTATATAGTGAGAGGCGGAATTAAACCATCTTTAGGCACCGCTCCCGAATTTTAATATGCAAATCGCCTTTGACCACCATGCAAGCTTTTCCGGTCCCTGGAACTCCGCGGGAAGCTAGTTTTCAAGAGGTACTAAAATCGGATTCGGACCTCCTGCTGGGTCTTCCGCAGACAACGTATACTTAAGTTTTGCCAAAACCACTTATCCCGTCTGGTTGAATTCCGCCATTCAGACCACCAAAAAGTTCAATTCGCCATTTATCACAAACTTTACTTTAACGAACTCGTCTCTTAATTACTCTGGAATTATTACATTTAATTAACTAATAACTCAACCCCAGAAACAATTATTTAGAGAAAAAACAAGAGAAAGAAAATAAAGTTATTTCTGGAATTACTCCGGAATCCCTTCTACCCAAGTAATTAGCTCCTTCATCCTAATTCTTTAGCATTGTTGATTACTGAATCCACCTGGGGTCTCTCTCTCTCTCTATGTCACAATATTCAGTTGGAGATCATTGTGAAAAAGGAGAAACAATCTTCAAAATTCTTTCATCTGCCTTCATAGACTTCTTCAATCTAGGGGGAGTGGGATGACGTCCAATTAATTTCTCGAAAATGCATCTCAGATTCTTTGCACCTTTTGCAGCCCCGTAAGGGATTTCCATATTGTGGAGTGCTCCTTCTCCAGCTCTGTGTGCAGTTTTCTATTTGCTTCAACATGGTTATTTGTCTAACCCCGAAAATGAAACACCTGTCAGCCAAATAGGCTGTTGTAAGTAATAAATCACTAATACAAAAAGTCAAACTTTCAAAATCTCTACGACTCAAAGCCGATGTAAGAGCTGTGCAATAGGACAGCCAACGCCGGTTTGAAGCTATGAATTCGACGCCAGCGATGAGTTGCACTCGCGCTGAGTAGAGTGTTGGTGATTTGCCCTGGAGTTGTCACGAAGATGAGTTGGTGGTGTTGAGTCGCCGATGATCAAATGTCCCATCCCGATCATAAAGTGGTGGGAAAGCCGAGCTACCAGATCATGACCTATAATATTGCTGATTCCTTTGAAATGAATCTAGGTAAATTGCAGAAACATTCTAAGCATGGATGAATGGTAGACATAGATACGTATGATAGATTCTGGAGAGAAAAATTGTTTCACATGACAAAGGGAACCAAATTTCTTAGCAGTTGATCTAGCAATGGATAGTTTTTCCACTTGAAGTCAGCTGAGAACGTTAGCCCAAGAAGGTGTAATGAGTCACTGTCTGGAAGGATAGCATCAGCCATGCTGATGGAAGGCATAGAGGGGTCTTTCAGATGATTAATGGAAGCAAGTTAACTTTTTGAGGGGTTAGAATTATCAAGACATCCTTTGCCCCAATTAACAGCAGACTCCAGGTTGTTTTGGACATCGGCTTCCAATTTGACCTTATGGAACTGATTAAACTTATTATCAAGAAAGGAGTAAATGGTTGTATCATCAGCGTAGATACCAAAGATCTGATGCCATCGGGAAGGTCATTAATGAAAATTAAAAACAATTATGAAGTTTTAATATCAGTCAGTTATTTTTCTAATTTAGCGCTTCAAACAAAAAAATAAGCATCTGTTATAATAACACAAATCCTCGACTTATGAAATAATTTTAAAGTAATTCAGCAGACGATGTTATCTTATTTATGGTAACAAGATTTTTGGCGATTGCCTTTAATTAGTTTCCGTCGTTTGATACTGTACGTCTGAAAAATGTTGAATTTAACACGGTCGTCATCGCTTCTCGGCCTTTCTGGGATCGGGCAGGTTCACAAATATTAACTCTTCACCCCAGGCAGTAATTCTCCTTCGGGATGGGGCTGGGTTTATTGCCTGGCGTTAGCAAAAAGAGGACGTGCCTAGGTGGTTAGGGTCATTTTTCCACAGTATTGCCGGTAAACCAACTCTAAACCTCGAGCTTGTGTCACATTCTGTAGCGACATGGACAGGTTGAAAAATAAACATTTTTTTGTCGGTCTTTTGACTGGGATCAAAGTGTAGTATATAATGCCTTCTTAGCGATAAACTACAGTTCATCTCTCAACTGTGACTCTGTCTTTGGACAGAGCTCAACTCAGTTGTGTCTCAGAGCGCAAATGAAAATATTATTTGATCGTTGCCGGATCGCGGGAAACAGATGCCAGTACCTCCCTCATTATAGTAAAGAGCGAGAATCGGTAATATTACCGATGCCAGTGCAACCGACCTTTGTGGGGGATGGGCTGTTTTTGGACCTGGCCCGAGTGTACACGCTTGGGCTCTCCATATTAAACTCACCTTCTATCATATTCTGCTAACATGGGGCGGCTAGAAAATACAATCGCTTCTCGGCCTTTGTGCTAAGATTCGATCATGGCTACGCCTAGCTTGGACCTGCTCTGGTCTGGACCAGCTATGACAAGCCAAGACCAGCTCTGACCAGCTTAGACCATCGGCCTGAGTGAAAACACTCGGGTCCCCACGTTAAAAACCGACCTTGTGTCACAACGTGACTCAGTGTGTGTGTGTGTGTGTGGGGGGGGTTAAGTAAATAAACGGCCTTTTTGCTAAGATCAAAGTTTAGTATCTGTTCTTAGCTTTATCTGATTCTCTCTCTTACCTTCTTTCTTTCATTTTCTCACTGAAATCAAGTAGCGTCTTTCCCTCTCTTTCGACGCGATCAAAATAGTCCATTATTTATTTGTCATTGGCAAGGAGTAATGGTCGTGCGAACTAACTAAGGGGAGAAAAATAGAATCATAATAGGATGGACGGGCGTTGATGTTAAAAAAATAAAAATTTACGTACAAAAAGCACAAAGAAGGTTATTCAACTCAATATTTTTTTTATTTTATTCAAGAATTGTGTACAAGGAAATTCAAAACGTGTTAGGAAGAATATATATATATGTGTGTGTGTGTATTCTTAATTTATTCGAAAATCATAACAAGTATGTTATAAAATTACAAAAATAGCCATTTTTGTCGATCTATTGTAGATATTTTAATCACATTGTTGCATTTATGCAACAATGCAATTGTTACCATTTCTGGTACGTCTATATACAGTGTAACCCGGATATAAGAGAAACCCGGATATAAGAGAGATTGTCTCTGGTCCCAAATTAGAGCCTGTGTTAATGTATATAAAATAGACCAAACCCGGATATAAGAGAAACCCGGATATAAGAGACTTCTTCTCCGGTCTCTTATATCCGGGTTACACTGTACTTAAATTTTTGTTGTTGTTGTTGTTATTATTATTATTATTATTAATGATGATGATGATGATGATGATGACGCCTGTTGATAACATTTCATCATCAAGTAAGGATGATACTGGTTCACCGGAATGCCGTTGCTCATTTCTTCGCGTGTCTGTTTAATCACCTGTTAAATTTATCAAGCCAGAAACAGTTCGTCATCTTAGAGAGAGGCAGAAAGAAACGGCACGGGAGAGAATGAGTTGGGGGTAGAAATAAGTTTTTATTTGGAAGATTAGTTGGCAATGTAGCGTTTACTATCTGACGAAAGCCAGGATATGCTACAGGGAGGAAAGAAAGATTGCAGTTGAATAGACGGGCTAAAATGCAACGGCATTTCGTTCACGAAATGAGCAAGCGCCAATGTGGGCGATCTTCAACTCCAAGTGTCATGGTGGACGCTTTTTCTCATCTCGTCTAGAAAACTTTATTCACTAGCCTTTGCGCTTGAAACATCGACAGCAGCGTTGGATGACAACTGGATACACGGAAAACAAATCACTGCCACGCCCGTGTTACACTTTAATTTTAATCTGGTACTTTCTGGAGAATATATATGTGAAATTTGGCAAATAATTATACATATTTTATACGTATATATTGTTTTTATGGCAAACCTTTAGCGAAGTGGGGAGTTTCTGCTAAGTCTTATGCCAGTGTTTCTCAACCGGTGTGCCCGGGCGCACTTACCATAAAAGGTAGCCATGTGCGCCCCAATTTAATAGTAGAGTAATTTATGAATTATTTTTATATTTTAAAAAATATTTTTCAAAAGCTAGAGACATCAAACATGGCTTCCATGTCTAAAACAAGTATTTGCTATTTGATATTTTAAATTGGCTGCTAAATTCCTTAATCTTAAAAAAGAGACTGAGATAGATAGATAGATAGATAGATAGATAGATAGAAAGAAAGAATATTTACATTGTTTGGACTGTTGTCCTCATCTTTATTGCCATATTCACGAAGTTTCGGTCGCTGTACGCTCTTCTTCAGTTGACTGGAATTTTGATCCGAACCCTTTATTTCGTCTACCGAGGTGGATTGTAGCAGTGGTATTTCGTTTATACTTTTATAATATTGAGTCAGATAAGTGGTTCTGCTATATATTTCGCCAGCTTGGCTGTTTCAATATATTCAAGGGACACAACTCATGAACATTAAAGATTTCCTATTATAGAAGGAATGGTTAATCCTTCTCTTTTTACTTTTCTCAAGGGATTTAAATCAGTCATTATCGACCCCTCTTTTTTAAAAAGAAAGGCAAATTCTTCATAAATCTCTTTAAATAAAAACTATACAGCTCATCCTCTTTGGGGATGCTAGACCAAAAATTACAAGCATTAAATTCTTCTTTGCCAAATGACATCAAGCACAGGTTTCGCGCAAAGCATACTTAAATATATTTGTAACGTTAAAATATATTATCTCAAAATTTGTGAGTGTGTTTAAATCAGCATCAGGGCACACTAATGCCACACGAAAGGAAGCCATGTGTGCCCCAATTTAAAAGAAGAGTAATTTATGGATTATTTTTATATTTAAAAATCTTCATTTTTAAAAAAGCTAGAAACACCAAACACATGGCTTCCATGTCTAAAGTCTTTGTTATTTGATATTTTAAACTGACTGCTAAATTCTTTAATCTCCAAGAAAGAATGGATAATCATTTCCTTTTTACCTTCATCGGGGGATTTGCATCAATCATTATCGTCCTCTCTAAGAACAAAAATAGCAGATTCTTCCTAAGTCCCTTTAAATTAAAATTGTACCGCTAATCCTCTTTGGGAATGCTAAACCAAAAATGAAAACCATTAAAAGTTATTTTGTTCTTTGCCAAAGAAAATATACTTAAATATACAATATAATGTAAAAATGAATGCTTATGTCAGGAGTCTTCTTCATTATTTTCTAGTTTTCAAATTTTATGACTAATTTTTCCTTATGAAAATTAAAAGTGCACCACAAAGTTTTAGTTATTCTGCAAGTGCACCCTGAAGTAAAAAAAGGCCGAGAAACACTGCCTTAGTTTAATTTTGCTTCAAAGACAGTGGCCCGAGAAGCAAACGAATTTTGAATAAAAGTTTGTTTAAAGTTATCCAAAAAAAAAGCAAACATACCAACAGCAAAAACATCTTTGCTGACCAGTAAAGAACGTAACTCATTCGAAAAAAATGCTTTCATCATTTATTTATTATGATGGTTGCAAATATATAATCATTGTTACGAATCTATGTATTGCTGTTGGTATCCAGGAACGTCCAACCGGCAGCCTCTGGGCTACACTGTAGACAACTTAATATTTTCATGCGGCTCCCCCTTCAACCGAATATCTTTAGATATATATTCATTTACTTTAGTAGCGTATGTCGAGAAAATTATTCTCAGGTTGTGCTAGTAGATTCACTTCCCCATTGCACGAAAAGGGGAAGGGGGCAAAGACCGTTGCTGAGACACACCGTCTGGTGCATGAGACAAGAGCCAGAGTTAAATAAAAATTAAAATCTCATCTAGAAAACAGTTATCCATGTAGAGTAGTACATACTGCGGTGAACAATTCTTTACGGGTATGAAAAACATGAAAACTGCTGTAAGAAATACGTTGAGTGATTCTCATTTAACTAACATTCTTAGAAGAAAGACTAGTAACCTAAAAACGTAATGGATAGCGACTCGGGTTGAGGAATTGGAGAGCCGAGTTCGAATTCCAGTCGGATCCGTTACATTCACTTATGTGCTAATACCTTTGGGAAAGGTATTAATCCTTTTCATCTCCTCCCAGCTATGGGTTGAATAGCAGAACAAACCGGGTTCTGTAACCTTGGATGGCAACTGGTCTACCGCAGAAATAAATGGTAACCTACTGCGGGAAAAAATCTGCCTAGTTAGTGATGTATCGAAAGATACATGATCGCCTAAGCGTGTATCACGTATGGAACATGACTGACTGGCCATAAAAACAGATATTGACAATATTATTAAAGGAAAGCAATGTCAAAAATCCTATTGAATTTACTTTATTTTGTGTATGTATAATTTTTTTTTTACTCTCAGTATTTTTGCAATTATATATGTATATCCGTTTTTAAAATTTGATATTCACAAAGTTTTGAACTTTTTAAATAAATTAATTAAATTTGTGGCCAGATGAATATAACTAAATTTCTAATTTGACCCATTAGAAACAGTTTAAGTCAAATACCAGGTTTGTGGGGAAAGAAAAAAAAATCAGAGAGAGAGAGAGAGAGAGAGAGAGAGAGAGAGTAACGGGAAAGCAAACTCGCTTTGATATTATTATTATTACGATCTATTTAGCAAAAGACCAAACATTTAAATATTAACCTGAATCATAAGTAATTTCCGTTTTGGGAACGAATTATAAAAGAAAAAGTATCTAATATCCTAACTACTAACATTACGTGTCAATTAAGAACAAATTTGGTGGTTAGCATCAGCCATACAGATGGAAGATAAAAAGAGTTCATTCTGGGATTAAAAGAGAAGATTTTCGTTTTGGAGTCGTTAAAATTTACAAGCCAGTCCTTCTCGCAGTTAAAAGAATATAGATCATTTTTAGATCAGCTGCAAATAGAATAGATTTTGAGTACACTAACATACAGTAGGGGCAGCGTACACAGTGAATTAAAGAGAAACTATTATTCCCTTCTGAGAAAATCGATACTACTAGAATACCAGCAAAAACTTAACCTACCCGCCATATTCATATGATCTTGCAGTAAACGGTTATTACATTTTCTTCACCCTTTTCGCAAAGACACTTCTTTTTCTCTGCACAAAAAATTGCCCATAGAATAAAAAAAAAAAAATTAAAAAAAATTATTTCGTTTTGTTTTACTGTCTTGTTTGTCCATTTTCTCAACCAATTTAACAGTTGTAATTTTTGTTCGTCAACGCACGACATTTTCTGAAATTCAAACGATGACTGTAGCGTTTAATACGCGTTGTGTAATGAAACACGTATAGTCTCCTGAAATAAAGTCCACTACAAACATGGCGGGCTGAAGATGAGTTCCACCAAAAGAAATGTAAAAGAAAACAACCAAGACCGAATATATATATATATATATATATATATATATATATATATAAATAAAACAGTTATATGTGTATTAATAAACAAACGGATACAAATTACAAAAACAATGTTTATGTGTAAAGTTTGTGTTCCAAGAAATGCGTGAGTGAATGTCCGTACGTACGTGTGTGTGTGTGTGTGTTGCAATGTTCATGGCGTTTTCCCAAAGTGGGAACGCGTATCTTCTGCGAGAGCTTTACATGGTCGCAGTTCGCTGAAAATGAAAGAGAGAGAGAGAGAAAGTGTTTTCTCAAGTATATAGAGCTTAAGATTAGCTCCCCCAAGTGGTGGAGTCAGAATTTAGGAGGAGATAACTCCGATAACTTCTGAATTAAAATTTTGTCGAAAACCTTTTTACATAAAAAGATGCGAAATTTTACTCAAAAGGTATCCAAGAAATGCCGGATAAGTGGTAACAATTCATTGCATTTAATATAATTAAATAAAATGTAATGTTTATTTTGTTAAGAAATTAGCAAATAAAACGAGAGATAATTTATGAATATTTGTTGCTTCTTGTCTCTCACTCTTTAATTTAACCAACTAAGTTCAACTTCATTTTTTTTTTAACAGAGTCCTTGAAATTTTCTCGACGCAAAGTTTCCGAGCGCATAAAAATTTTATCTCGTTTTGTTCCCTCTCTTGTCTGTCCATTTTTCTCAACTATTTCAACAGTTTTAGATTTTGTTCGTCAACACACGAGGACTTCTCAAATTCAAACGATCACCCACTACCAGTTCGTCGAAAACCTTTGCATATCAAAAATCTGTGAAATTTTACTCAAAAGTTATCGAAGAGCTGCCTGATAACAGTGACAGCCTGATAATATGTGGCAACAAGTCATTGCAAGTAAAATTGAATATATAATTGAAGAAAATGTCATTGTACTTCAGTTTTAAAAAATACGTTTGTTATTGAAAGACGGAATTTTTTTGTGACTTAACATCAATAAAAAATAAGGATGTCTAAAAATATGTACTTACTTTTTAAATGAAGATAAATGCAGTGGAGTTAATAGTTAAAATTAAGAAATGTTAATATTTACTTACAAAGACGATTAACTGTTTAAATTAAATATTAAATGAAATTAAATACATGTTTATAAATATTAAAACTAAACGACGAAGTCAAAAAGTGAGTATATTTTTGGACATCTTGTATATACAAGAAAACATGTAAAGATAAGCAATAATTTTTTCCCCGGGTCGGTTGTACATTTTAGAATCGTATCAGCAGTCTTATGACTATGGCGTTGATTACTACACTTTTTAAATTCTTCGGATATGTAAATCAGTCAATCTCTCACAGGCAAATATATGTTACTACATCACCAATAAAAGTACTGATTTTATATCTCTTGTAGATCTTACGCTTTTTTCTATAGTGTTACGTTTTCCGCGTTTCTTTGCTTACATTCAAACACTGTTCTCTTAAATGTAACATTTATATACGAAATCAAGCTCTAGGCTGGATGCTGTTGGACAGCAGGAAATTTGCGTGTGGATGTGCAGATGGTGTAAAAGTTAGTGGTTTGGAACGAGAAGAAACCGGCATGACGAGTTCAAATTCCTGTCGAGATGGTTAGATTAAAACCTACCTAGTGACCTTCAGTAAACGGATAGCGGACAAAGCTTTCGAAGAGAAAACAAAAGCAAAATAAATTAAGAGCTGCAAAGGACGGGAAACTGGATAGCCATAAATGGACACGGCACATAGAAGAAGTGTCTATGGTGAGGCACATTTACTTTTTAATACACTCTTGTGCAAATTAATTGAAACAACCGCTTTATTTTCCTTTCTTTCATCATACGGTCAGTTTTAGACCCACTGGAGTGACAGGGTGTAATCAATTTTTTTTTCGTCAGATTAGGTCATTTACAAGGATGTGCAGTAATATCATTTGCAGTGGTGTGCAGTGATATGAATCACTTGTCAGGGTGTATGATGAAATTTGTTTGGCTTTGAAAAATATTGCGTCAGATCCTTATCACGCAAAGACACTATTGTCTCGACTGTCGATTAGTTGTCCTACGACCATTGTCTACAATGGACGTTACTCCAAGGAAGCGTACGAAAATTGTAATGCTGCACGGACTCACTGGCAAGCTTTACCAGTGAGAAAATCAAATTACTATAGATTGGCTCGTAAACTGTCCTGATTTAAATCCAATCGAGAATCTGTGGTCAATCTGCAAGGAACGATTTTGTGGAATAGACATACGAAGTACTAACATGTGCACTTGGTCAGGTTTCATTGGAAAAATTGGAAAAAAAAGTAAATAACAGAATCATTCGCTTTGTTTCAATTAATTTACACAAGGTTGTATATTGGGGAGGTGCTGTCTGTAGAGTAAATCTGTGAAATATGACAAGTTGCCAGATATCTAACGTTTTGACTGCAAACAAAGTCTCCTGTTATGATCGAGAATGTTTTAGCGAAATGGTGAGTTTGTTTGGATGGCGGATTCCAGGCACTTAGACCAGTGTCGGATATGTAAAACACTGAAGCTATGAAAGAATAGGTGTTAAGCAATCACATGTGGAATAGTTGTATTTTCAATATCCGGTTTCAAAATATTCAGCTTGAAAAAGAAAAAAAAAGATAACAAAATAAAATTAATTAACGATGTTTAATCTCTTCAATGGATTTCGTTGCTGAGATGATAGAAACATGCATAAAAATTAATGAAATAATTAAAACAAGTCATATTTTTAAAACAAAGTTTATTAACTTTTATTGCTATACAAGAGCCAAACTTTTTGTTGTTATATTAATAAATAAGTCAAAGAATAAAACAGCAATTATTTGCGCATTAATAATTATTTTTTATTTCTTGTTAATGCACTTGATTCAGTGGCGAATCACATGAGCCAAATCTTCCAAAGTGAAATTTTTTTATCATATTCATTTAATACATATGCGTCGGTTGTTGTAGACTTATTGATGATTTCACACAAATATTCAATAAGTCAATAAATTTGCATATATATTGTCAAAATTTGCTATATTTTATAAATATAGCAAATACATATGAATTAAAACTACAAAATGAATTCATTATTCTTAGCATAAATTTTATTCCAGTTATTTTAAATCGAGCACTATTTTATCATTACTACTAGCACTCACTCTTTTTGTTATATATATATATATATATATATATATATATATATATATATATATATATATATTATAGGTAAATAGCAGGACAGACTCCGGTCTATAGCCTTGGTTGGCAACTGGTCTAAGAGAAGGACAACACTGAATTCAAAACCTGGGCATCTTGTGGCACGTGGTGCACCAGGTCTATGTATTTGGTTCTGCACAAAACATCCACCACTATAATCAAGTTATATGTGCAATTATATGGCTGTCGGTTCCTAGGAACTGAGTTGCCTGACCCTCATACGTCGTATAAGACTTCCTGGTAGGCGTGGGTCAACAGCATCCGTCGATCAACGCCGGGAGAGTTCAGGATTTTATATATTATATATATACTACATGTGTATGTGTATGTATGTATGTATTACTATACGTACCTACGTTTTGGCGTGCGACTATAGTTTCGCTGGGTGGTGTTTACAGTTCATCGGGCACAGGAGCTATGTTGCCGGTAGTCGCACTCCAAAACGTAGATACGCGTATATGTACCAAATATTACATACCCTTTGTTCTCTATAACCGCATTGACCACTATTACATCCCATGCATAAATTTAACGATTATCTATTTGCTTGCCTGCGTATGCACATCAGCACACGAGTGCTTATACTTGGCCGTTTCATTTATCCACTCTACAGCTACACACACACACACACATATATATATATAAAGTAACGAAAATCTTGATAATCTGAAGCAACACCCTGTATGTCACCTTATATGAGCTTAATACTGCCCTTCAAAAGTGTAAATTTTAAATTCATTTTTCCCCTTTGAAAGTGAAGTCTGATGATTCAGAGAAAAATAAAATCTCTGAAATAATTATAACAATGGAACCTTAAAGTGGTCTGTATTTTTGTTGTTTTTTTTTTCTTTAATTTAAATTTTATATATAGTATTGTTAAAAGATTGAAAACTACACCGTTAACACGACCCGTGATTCAACCTTACGGCCTCATCAGAAGTGATTATATATATATATATATATATATATATATATATATATATATATATATACACACACACACACACACACACACATATATATATATAAATATAGATAACTAGACTCGTTTCGAAAAACCGTCGAATTTTCGATTTGCTAATCAAATCAATCTCGAGGGAAAAAAAAAGGTTTAAAAAAAGAAAGAGCTACAAACATGGACTTCTGCCGACAAAAAAATCGCACAAATGCAGGTTTGAAGCCCAAAGAAAAAAACCCTGATACGAGTAACAACTAACTAACAAAAGAGCTCAATACAACCGTAGAGCAGACCTAGATACACCTAGTGAGCCAGACAAACCTACCTAGGTTTCACCTAAACGGATCGTCAGGTGAAACCTAGGTAGGTTTGTCTGGCTCACTAGGTGTACCTACCTATATATATATAGATATATATATATATATATATATATATATGTGTGTGTGTGTGTGTGTGTGTGTGTGTTCAAACAGGTTAAGACAGCTTTCTTGTTAGTGTTTTCTCCCTGTAGTGAAGCCACCTTAACAACGTGAAACAGGTTCTCTCTCAGACCTACAGAATCCTTGTGTGTATGCTTAGGTGTGTGTAGTTATGTATGATATGAAACAATACTTACTAGGAAGGCAGTCTGGCTGGAAAACGGGTTATATTTTGCTGAAACAATCCGAATAAAAAAATTTTGAAATGAAAAAAAAAATGTATATATAAACTCATGTATATTTTAACAATAATTAAATTAATGAAATTCGTGAGAAAAAAAAAAAAAAAAAAAGAAAAAAAGTGGGTTAGAACAAGATTCGATCTCATTTTTGTCCCCTCCCCCAGGAACTTTCTATTCCGTGTAGGACGACATTAACATTCTATAAATCAAGAAAAGTTGAAGGGACTTATCTAGTTAGCCAAAAGCTTCGCGTCGACAGGCTAATCAGATGACAAACTACATCAGGCAGCAAAGCCACTGATCAGGAGGTTTTGAGGAGCGTAGAACCACCTCTTAATTGCTGGTGTTCACAGGTCAATCCCTAGTTGGCAGCATCCCTTAGAGTCCCACCTATGGGTAAAATAGTGAAACCCCCAAGCAAAAACAAACTAAAATACTATGAAAGTATAAAAAATGCATTTTTTATAGTAAAAAAATACCAACAATATATTTTCATAGCAAGAAAAAAAAAAAAAAGAAAAGTAATATTTTTTTGTAAATGAAATTACTAATGTTACCAAGAAAATTAAATTTCTACCTTAACTGACGTGACACACGCTTAACCGATCATGTATCTTTCGATACATGACTGACGAGGCAGATTTTTTCCCTAAGTAGGTTGCCATTTATTTCTGGAGTAGACCAGTTACCATCCAAGGCTCTAGATCCCGGTTTGTTCTGCTATTTACCCATATCTGGGGGTAGACAAGAGGATTTATACCTTTCCCGAGGGTATTAGCAGGTAAGTGAATGTAATGGATTCGACTGGAATTTGAACTCGACTGATTCCTCAATATGGAGATCCGAGTTCGAATTCCAGTCGAATCCATTAAAGAGTTAATATGCTGTTAAACAAACAACCAGTGGCTAATCAGGACACGATCTTTGATAAATCTTAATATCATAGTTAATAAATTAATAAATTATTGTGCAGTGGATATGTTTTTATTATTCTGTTTTCCACGACTGTTTTTGTTCAGAATGCTGACGATATCGTAAAACGTAATGCAAGTTCGAATCTCTTTCTCAAATTACAATAATTTGCTTGTTTTAAAAATGGAATAAAAAGTAATTTTAATGAAACGATCAGAAGTGGCTTGAAAAATAATTCAGAATTTACAGACAATTTGGGAAAAAAAAAGCGGATGAAATAAGAGAACATGATTTTTAAAGAGAAAGAAGGAAGAGATATAAAGTGTCCGTAGACAGAAGAAAAAAAAAAAAAGGAAATCAAAAGGAGATGGGGGGGGGGGAAGAGAGAACAGAAAGTATGAAAGAAAAAGAAGACGATAGAAGTGGAAGAGAATATAAAGATAAAAAGAAAAAGGCGATAGAGAAGAGAAGAAAAAAAAAAAAAAACAGTATACGAAAACAGAATGTGGAGGGAAAGATGGCAAAGGAAGCACAATAATGAAAAAGTAACAAAAAAGATAAAGATAAAAAAAATAAAAAGAAAAGAAGAAAGGTACATTTGCAAGAAGAGAAAAAGAGGCAAGAAAGGAAAGAAAAAAGAAAGTGAAAGAAACTAAGCGAAAACAAAATGGAGGAAAAGTTGACAAGAAAAGAAAGAAAAGAGAAAGAAAAGGAATAAAGAAAGAAAAGAGAAAGAAAAGGAATAAAGAAAGAAAAGAAAAGAAAGAAAGAGAAAAGAAAAGGAATAAAAGAAAGAAAAAAAAGAATAAAAAAGAAATAAAGAAAAGGAAAAAGAGAAAGAAAAGGAATAAAGAAAAGAAAAGAAAAGAGAAAGAAAAGTAATAAAGAAAAGAAAAAGAAAGAAAAAAAGAAAGAAAAAGAAAGAAAAGAAAAAAGAAAGAAAAAGAAAGAAAAGGAAAAAAAGAAAGAAAAGGAATAAAAGAAAGAAAAGAGAAAGAAAAGGAATAAAGAAAGAAAAAGAAAAGAAAAGAAAAGAAAAAAAAAAGAAAGAAAAGAGAAAGAAAAGGAATAAAGAAAGAAAAGAGAAAGAAAAGGAATAAAGAAAGAAAAGAGAAAGAAAAGGAATAAAGAAAGAAAAGAGAAAGAAAAGGAATAAAGAAAGAAAAGAGAAAGAAAAGGAATAAAGAAAGAAAAGAGAAAGAAAAGGAATAAAGAAAGAAAAGAGAAAGAAAAGGAATAAAGAAAGAAAAGAGAAAGAAAAGGAAAAAAAGAAAGAAAAGGAATAAAGAAAAGAAAAAAGAAAGAAAAAGGAAGAAAAAGAAAGAAAAGAATAAAGAAAGAAAAGGAAAAAAGAAAGAAAAGAGAAAGAAAAGGAATAAAGAAAGAAAAGAGAAAGAAAAAAAGAAAGAAAAGAAAAGAAAAGGAAAAAGAAAGAAAAGAGAAAGAAAAGGATAAAAGAAAGAAAAAGAGAAAGAAAAGGAATAAAGAAAGAAAAGAGAAAGAAAAGGAATAAAGAAAGAAAGAGAAAGAAAAGGAATAAAGAAAGAAAAGAAAAGAAAAGGAAAGAAAAGAAAAAAGAAAGAAAAAAGAAAGAAAAGAAAAAAGAAAGAAAAGAAAAGAAAAGAAAAAAAAAAAAAAAAAGAAAAGAAAAGGAATAAAAAAGAAAGAAAAAGAAAAGAAAAGAAAAGAAAAGAAAAGGAATAAAGAAAGAAAAGAAAAGAAAAAGGAATAAAGAAAAAAGAGAAAGAAAAGGAATAAAAGAAAAAAAAAGAAAAGGAAAAAGAAAAGAAAAGAAAAAAAAGAAAAGAAAGAAAAAAGAAAGAAAAAGAATAAAAAGAAAGAAAAGAGAAGAAAAGGAATAAAGAAAGAAAAGAGAAAGAAAAGGAATAAAGAAAGAAAAGAGAAAGAAAAGGAATAAAGAAAGAAAAGAGAAAGAAAAGGAATAAAGAAAGAAAAGAGAAAGAAAAGGAATAAAGAAAGAAAAGAGAAAGAAAAGGAATAAAGAAAGAAGAAAGAAAGAAAAAAGAAAAAGGAATAAAGAATAAAAGAAAAAAGAGAAAGAAAAGGAATAAAGAAAGAAAAAAAAAAGAAAAGAAAAAAAAGAAAGAAAAGAAAAGAAAAGAAAGAAAAGAAAGAAAAGGAATAAAGAAAGAAAAAAGAAAGAAAAAGAAAGAAAATAAAGAAAGAAAAAGAGAAAGAAAAGGAATAAAGAAAAAAAAAGAAAGAAAAGAAAGAAATGGAAAGAAAAGAAAGAAAAAAGAAAAGAAAGAAAAGAGAAAGAAAAGGAATAAAGAAAGAAAAGAGAAAGAAAAGGAATAAAGAAAGAAAAGAGAAAGAAAAGGAATAAAGAAAGAAAAGAGAAAGAAAAGGAATAAAGAAAGAAAAGAGAAAGAAAAGGAATAAAGAAAGAAAAGAGAAAGAAAAGGAATAAAGAAAGAAAAGAGAAAGAAAAGGAAAGAAAAGAAAAAAAGGAAAAGAAAGAAAAAAGAGAAAGAAAAGGAATAAAAGAAAGAAAAGAGAAAGAAAAGGAATAAAGAAAAGAAAAAAAAAGAAAAAGAAAAAAGAAAGAAAAAGAAAAAAAAGAAAAAGAGAAAGAAAAGGAATAAAGAAAGAAAAGAAAAGAAAAGGAATAAAGAAAGAAAAGAAAAAAAAGAAAAGAAAGAATAAAGAAAAGAATAAAAGAAAAGAAAGGAAGAAAGAAAAAAAAGAAAAGAATAAAGAAAAAAAAAAGAAAAGGAATAAAGAAAGAAAAGAGAAAGAAAAGGAAAAAGAATAAAGAAAGAAAAAAAAGGAATAAAGAAAGAAAAGAAAGAAAAGGAAAAAAAAGGAATAAAGAAAGAAAGAAAAGAGAAAGAAAAGGAATAAAGAAAGAAAAAAAAAAAAAGAATAAAAGAAAGAAAAGAAAAAAGAATAAAGAAAAGAAAAGAAAAGAAAAAGAATAAAAAAAAAAAAAGAAAGAAAAGAAAAAGAAAAAAAGAATAAAAAAGGATAACTTTGAGAAAAGAAGGTTAGACAGATGAATATGAACAGATATATATATATATATATATATATATATATATATATATGTGTGTGTGTGCGTGTTTGTGAGAGATCTGTTGCAAACTTAGGTAATTAATTCCCACTAAAGCCAGTGATTGGTGTTTTCGCTCAGATCAAAAGCCACTATTTTTAAGACCATTTTTACATTGTGCTAAGCAAAATTGACGGCCCTAGGTTGGAATTACGCATTAGGGACGTGAGAATCAAGTAAGGAATTGCAAAAAATACAACTATCTGGATAGAGTACAGATGATGGCGTGTGTATACAAGAAATTCAATGGTACATAGGAGTAGCGAAGAATGCTATTCAGATTAAGATACGAAGAGATCTAAAATAGTAAAGATGAAAATCTAGGTTACTATATAATGTCTACTCCCTTATGTGTCAATGAACAACTTCGTTACAATTGAAAAAATTAAGACATGCAACATGTGAGATGTGATTTCTACGGATAAATGTTGAGAATAACATGGACTGAGCATGTAACAAATAGGAAAATTCTAAGGCCAACAGAAGTTACAAAGAAACTGATAACATTTAGAAAGAGAGAGAGCCGGATTTTGAGGACACCTGAGAAAAGAAGGTCTGGAGACTGTAAAACATACAGGACACCTCGAAGGGAAATGAAGCAAAAGAAACTAGTAATATACTTGATAAGGTTAAGCAAATGTATGGAAGAACAAGAAACTAAGAGGAGGTTATAAAGGAGCCAGTATTGCTGTGAGCAACGAGACAGGAGGCTGTGGAGAGCCATGATCGCCTATAACATATTGAAATAGAGGACTTGCCATGCTTGAGCAAATGGAAAGAAGAAGTACCAAGACAAAGTGAAGGTCATAAAGGAGTAAGTATTGTTGAAAGCAACGAGACAGGAAGCTGTGAAGAGCCATGATCGCTTGTAACATTAAAATAGACTTGTCATGTTTGAGTAAATGGAATGAAGAAGTACCACAAAGGCAAGTATTGTTGAAAGCAACGAGACGGGAAGCTGTGAAAAGCCTTGTTCGCCTATAACATTGAAACAGAGAGAGGACTTGGCAAGTTTGAGCAGAAGGAAGAAGGAGCTCAAAGGCAGTGATGTTTACAAAGGAGCAAATATTGGCGAGAACAACGAAACGGGAAGCCGTGGAGGGCCATGATCGCGTATAACATTGAAATAGAGCGAGAACTTGGAATGTTTCAGCAAATGGAAAACGACAGGTGTTTAATCTCTTGGAAGCAAAAGTAAAGATTATAGCTCTGACTCATAATAGAATGTTGTTGTTCAGGAATTACAAACGTTCACTTTGAATGATAATCATTGTCAGAGTCGTTGGCGTGGGAAGCAAAACAAATCCATTAATTGCTTAAGTCAGTTTGACATAAGGCGAAATTCGAGAAAAAAAGTTTTGAAGAGGGTTAAGCAGAAAAGATTTTGCTTACCTTGAAAATCTCAACAAGAAATCCCGATTTTAAAGGCATTTGTACATCAACAAATGATCACGGTGAGAGAGCCAATAATTCCAGCCGCCTTTGTTTTTAATCATTTCACCTCAAGCAAGGCAATAAAGCCACTAAGACGCAAGGGAGCTGGGGGTTACTGCGTGTGAGAGAATATGAGAAAAAAACATTAAGGAGAAAGAACAGTAAAAGAACAGGAATTAAGACAGAAGATAACGATTGACATTGCATTTAAATTTTTGAAGATCAAATTTGACTGAAAAGCAAGAAGCTGCTAACAGTTTATTTGTGGGAAAGAGAAGTGCGAGAAAAGAAACAGTTAGCATAGAACTTACGGTTACATCGAGACAATTCAATTGTAAAATAATGCCGACAATCTATTATTGCTGGGTTTGGCTTAGTTTGATTTGTTTTACGGCATATGAACCTCAATGGGTTATTTAATGCCGACAATTTTTATTTCTGGTAATATTTTTTCTTCAAAAATGTATAGCTGGTAATAATTTTTTTTTTTTTTTACAAAGTATTTCTAGTATTAAAACCTAGTTTTACACTTTCATAGTGTTTTGACCCCAGCTTGGGGGGTCAAATATTTGCTCATAGCTGGGACTGTTCTAGTTCCACGTGCCATGTTTGATGGATGTCAGTTATCAGTTATCTTAACCAGGAATTGAACTCACCTTCTTTGGGTTTGTCACTGGATCTAACCAACGCCTTTATCCACTGTGCCATGTGTCCTTGAGGACATCTGTGTATGAACTTCTGAGTATTATAAACCTAATGTTTTTTTTTTTTATTCATTCTCAATAATACAGTATTTTTGCAATATATATATATATAATTATTAATAAAACAACGCTTTGAACTTTTTAAATAAATTAATTTTGTGACCCGGTGAATATACCTAAATTTCTAATTTGACCTATTAGGAAAAAAAAAAGGTTGGAATACCTGAAACAGTTTAACCCAAATCCATTTTTTTGCGGGGGTGGGGAGGAGAAAGAAATTCAGACATAACCAGAGTAACAATCTATTTAGCAAAAGACCAAACATCTAAATATTAACCTACATCATAAGTAATATCCGTTTTGGGAACGAATTATAAAAGAAAACGTATCTAATATCCTAACTACTAACATTACGTGTCAGTTAAGAAATTTGGTGGTTAGCATCAGCCATACTGATGGGTGGTAAAAAGTGTTCGCTCATGATTAGAAGAGATTCATTTTGGGGATGTTAAAATTAACAAGCCCGTCTTTGACACAGTTAACAATTTTTTTTAGATCAGCTGCCAAAAGAATAAATTTGAAGTACATTCATCAGTGGCAGTATACACACTATATTAAAGGAAAATTTTGTTCTCCCCCAAGAAAGCATATACTGGAAGAATAAATTCGGAAAAAAGATATATAAAGAATGGATTTATTTTTTTATTTCAACACTTATTACTTCAAGCTCCCATTTTTTTAAAAATAGTTTGTATTACTTTAACTTTAAGTGTACTTTATCACTAGAGTGAAGCATAAGAGTTCAGTTATGCTATCTATTGTTCCTTTATGCATACTTTCTAACTCAGACATTTTCCTTGAAGGAGAAAATCTGCAGAGTATTATCCGAAACGCAAACAAAGCAATTTCTAAAGAATTAATGGATTTATTTCTAATCCGACGTTTTTATTACGTCGACCGTGGATACTCGCATTTAAAATAGAGGCCAGATTTTTACTTTTACTATAAAAAAAAAAAAAAAAAAAAGTGTGCGTCACGTGTATCGGCTGGTGTATTCGAGAAATCTTACTGAAGAAAATGTGTTCCCGCTGAACTAAGACACACTGAAGTGGCACTTTGATGTGGTGTAATCGTTATCTTGCTTGTCTCGCTGGATCAATTACAGCTGAGTAGTGAGTTCGATCCTTACTGAGTGCTCTATAGTTTCGGCCTTGTGCCACATCTATGCTACGCATAGTAAATCGATATAAATTATAGGATCAGCAATTAAGCCCTGCCATGGATTTTCACTTTTTCCGTAAATACAAAAAAAGCTTTCACCCTGAGCAAGGCAATAAAGCCACTAAGAC
Organism: Acanthosepion pharaonis; assembly: GCA_903632075.3. NCBI lineage: Eukaryota > Metazoa > Mollusca > Cephalopoda > Sepiida > Sepiidae > Acanthosepion > Acanthosepion pharaonis. Next base: position 649,140 of record CAHIKZ030005499.1, read on the forward strand.
GCAATGGTGGTGGTGGGGGGGAAGGTTACTATTGTGACAGAATAGGAGTCAAAAAACAGAAAGAACAATAAAGAACAGGAATTAGGAAGACCGAAGATAAATGACATTACATTTAAAAAAAAAAAAAAAAAAAAAAAAAAAAAATCAATGTTGACTAAAAAGCAAGAAGCTGCTAACAGCTTCTTTTCTTGAACGTATATCTTGAGGAAATACGAGAAAAGCTAATAGCTTCTTGCTTTTCAGTCAACTTTGAAAGAAATAGTTAGCATAGAACTTATGGTTACCTCTAGCCATTTCAACTGTAAAATGATGAGACCTTGCCGCCAACCTAGTACTGCGCTCAAATTCATACTGTCTAGGTACCATAGAGGAAAGCTCGTTAGAACAATTACCATGAAAATATGTATAGAAAAGGCACGGGAAGCTATGTTATGATCATGGGAAAGTGGCTGAAGCCGAGATGCCAGACCAGAACCAGTAACATTGTATTTATATTGTAAGGTTTCACACGTCTACAAATTAGGCTGCTTATTATCAAGTAAAGGTGTCAATGAACTGTGGATCGGTCGTGATACTACCAGCCAACAAGCCTTGTGGCACAGCTTAATTTTACAGAGAATGAAAACTATGATAACGATTCGAAAATAGGACAAAACCCGAGGCACCTGCTATCTACAGCCAAAATAGTTCATAGATAACATCTCTGCCAGCGGCATAATCTCGTCCTCCATTTGGTCTTTTCTGGGATATCATCGAGGCCTTCTGTATATCCGCTCTGTACGTATATCCAATTCTAGCACGCGTGCATAAATAGATATATAGATATAATCTATTCTATCAAGTTATCTATCTAAACACAGAAAATATTTATATACAGGATGCAGTAGCGTGCAGAATGGTGGGCACAGAGGATGCGATGGCCCCGGGCATCCATATTTGGAGTTTAGATATTTAAAATCTCTTCCTTTCCTCGCGTTTTTTAATCTCTTCCTTTCCTCGCGTTTTAGATATTTAAAATCTCTTCCTTTCCTCGCGTTTTTAGATATTTAAAATCTCTTCCTTTCCTCGTTTTTTAGATATTTAAAATCTCTTCCTTTCCTCGCGTTTTTAGATATTTAAAATCTCTTCCTTTCCTCGCGTTTTTAGATATTTAAAATCTCTTCCTTTCCTCGCGTTTTTAGATATTTAAAATCTCTTCCTTTCCTCGCGTTTTTAGATATTTAAAATCTCTTCCTTTCCTCGCGTTTTTAGATATTTAAAATCTCTTCCTTTCCTCGCGTTTTTAGATATTTAAAATCTCTTCCTTTCCTCGCGTTTTTAGATATTTAAAATCTCTTCCTTTCCTCGCGTTTTTAGATATTTAAAATCTCTTCCTTTCCTCGCGTTTTTAGATATTTAAAATCTCTTCCTTCCTCGCGTTTTTAGATATTTAAAATCTCTTCTTCCTTTCCTCGCGTTTTTAGATATTTAAAATCTCTTCCTTTCCTCGCGTTTTTAGATATTTAAAATCTCTTCCTTTCCTCGCGTTTTTAGATATTTAAAATCTCTTCCTTTCCTCGCGTTTTTAGATATTTAAAATCTCTTCCTTTCCTCGCGTTTTTAGATATTTAAAATCTCTTCCTTTCCTCGCATCACTAAACCTCTGCACGTCATTGACAGGATGTCCGAGAAGTTACCTAGGGATTTAAAAATTTAGCAATTTCGTCTGTTTATATTTTTCAGAAACGGTTTTATACAGAAGTAAAATTCAAACAGTAGGAAGTGTATTCGCAGGTAATGAAAAATGGAAGATATTGATCTTCCATTTTCTACATAACACAGACACGTTCTTCCTATAGGTTTCTCTATAATAGGGTTTAATAACACAAGCTGCAACCTTCGAATTTCTGTACGGATGTCACCTTTGAGTTGCTGAATTATCAGTTTATTCAGGCATACACTCCACTTAACCCATTGCTTATCCTGCGCGAGATATGTAATGCACAGGACATTTGATTTCCATGTCCGTGTATCATATGTAGTACACATGAGCCATGATTTTAAAAGAGGGGTAAAACTGACGACGATTAATAAAAGAGTACTATTGAGCAGGACGTCTGAATAAACGCCTAATCTAATATTTTGTATATGACCACAGGACGATTGACTTATAATGTAAGGTCTCAAATGAAAGACATTTTTCCAATTTATTGAAATGATTGTAACCTGTGCATCACTTGCGATGAACAGGTTTTTATTATGTGAAACACTAAGCACATTCTATTTGCCAAATAAGCTTTGCTTTGTAATAGTTATAAATCTGAAAACAAGCATGCTTGTTTGGGTAGTACATACGAAAATATCCTGGACAGGCAAAGGGTTATGGTGGTCGAGTGATGTGATCAGGAGAACGTAGTGCCCATAAAATTTCAGAATTTCATGATATTCGGTAAGCAAAAGTTTCAATAAATGCAAAACAAAATTCCAAAATTTTGGCTTTGTTCAGTTACGAATTTTTTTCGGGGATAATTTCCCTGTATTAATCTAAGTTCTGAAAAAAAAGAAATAAAATTTATGAAAAATATTACGTTATGACATTTTTAAATAGTGATTTTCCGAGCGTAGCTCAGATGTGGCACAAGGCCGAAAGTATGGGGTACCCAGTGAGGATCGAACTCACTACTCAGTCGTAATTGTTCTAGCGAGACAAGCTTGCTAACCATTACACCACCTCGACGTGCCCAACGACATTTCTAAATATCTAGATGACTTTTGGGACACCCTGTGTATATAAATATCCGATTTTTTTTTAATGTTTTCTAATGCTAACTTCCATAGGTTTTAGAATTTAGAAATATTTTAACAAATATATGGAATATCGCACTAGATACGCGCCATAACGAGCGTGGCAATATTTTTTATTTAAAAATGCTACTCTAAAAATTTAGATTTCGGCATTAAATAACCCATAAATGTTGATATGCCGCTAAACAAAATCAAGTTAACCAAAATAAGTTTAGCTGAAGCCATAAAATTGTGTTCAAAATATTGAGATTTCGGCATTAATAGAAATTTTTGATATGCCGCTAAATAAAATCTACCAAAGAGAACTGGACTACGAAGAGAGTCCAGTATATACGTATGATTTCGAGTAGTGATTTTCAAGGCTGGCTGTATTTTTACGAGTAGGCAGATTAGAGTAACACAATCTTCATAGAACCAAACAGAATAAATAAACTATGTTGTAAAATTGAAAAAAGAGAACGGGAATTAGAATTGAATTTCCAAAAATCATGTGATAAAAAGCAGTAAAAAAGAAGAAAAATAAAATATGGCTACGAATAAAGATATTTCACGTCACAATCTCCACGGTTTGTTTGTTTAACGGCATATCAGCTCCGTATGGATTACTTAATGTGGAAATTTTATTTTCATATGAGCTTTGGTAATTTTTTTTTTTTTTTGCTATGAAAATGTATTGCTGGTATTTTTTGTAATGTATTCTTACACTTTCATGTTTGGACACCAGTTTGGGGGTTCACTATTGCCCTTAGCTGGGACCCGAACAGGTGCTACCACCCTGGGTCAGCGTGATCCTGGGAACAACCGTAGTTAAGAGGTAGTTCCATGGTTCTCAAAAACTCCCGATAAGAGGCCTTGCTGCCGGACGTAGTTTAATGTCATACCTGCACTGCAATCTCTACGAGCAGAGAGAACAAACCAGAAAACTGCAAACGGCTTCTGCATGCAAAATTAATTGAATCTGGATTAAGAGAAGCCCGATTTCTGACTCAGAGTCTGCTTTGATATCATCTCGACGATCATCCCCGAATACGGACATCATGGTCACGTGAAGGCAGATAATCCAGCAAATGACACAGCAAACCAGAGAATTAAATGCTGGGGAAAAGGGATTAGTGAAAAGGTGTTGAAAGGGTAAATAACACTTGATTTGTTTCAGATGAGGTTACTGATGGCAAAAACCCTAATCTGAAAAACAACTCATTTTGAAAGGGGAACATAAAAAAGGTGAAAAAAAAAAAAAAAAAGGTGGGGGGAATGAAATCAAAATGCAACACCAAAACACGCGTGAATTTCTAAGACTTATCACACAATAACAGCCGTGCATCATTCAAATCTTAACGCTTGTACACATTTTTTCTTTTTTATCGCTATCAACTCCGAAAACAGAACTTTCGGCATTATACAGAGGGTACTATTGATGAACATCACGGTATAATCTGCAAGAACAGCTTTTAAGTAAAATTTCGGGGTCAAACTTTACATTTAATAGTGGAACAAATATATATAATATATAGAGCTCAAAGTTTGTATGTGTCCATTGAAAACCCTCAAAATTAAACAAATATACAAAATTCACTGTGTGTGTGCGTGTAATCATTTCACCCCAAGTAAGGCAATAAAGCCACTAATATGCAAAGAGTTACTGAGTGCGAGATAATATGAGAACAAAGAATAGTAAGGAAAGAAAACAAAGGAAAGGAATTAAGAATCTCATATCTTCACTCGGGAGTTTTGGGATCTAGTGATAAAAGACATCAGCAAAGAGAATTTTAAACTTAACTAGTTTAAGAACATTCATGTCTACATGTTCTGTCTATCCGGTAGGGGTCGTTCCCCTAACTGGGGAGCCGTTTCAGACACGAAAGAAACCACTTCTATATAGTTTGACGGTTAAGAAAACTCGCTGAAAAAAGACTCTACCTCTATCGTTTCTACGCTCATTCAGCCAATCAAAATCGACTTTCTAATTTTGTCTTCCATCTGACCTCTAAGGTCAACCTGAGGAAGTCTGAGCAGAGATACACTTCCTCTAAAAAAATAATAGTCTGCTAAACTATTATTTAACAAGAAGACAGAAGATAATGATCGACATTGCATTTACATTTTTGGATATCAAAGTTGACTAAGAAACAAGAAGCCAGAAGAGAGTTCCATAAGCGAGAAGTGCAAGAGAAAAAAACTTAACATAGAACTTACGGTTACATTTAAGCATGTCAACTGTAAAATGACACCTTGTCTTGCCACGCGTATGTGTATATGCAAACATTATATAATATAGCGACATCAAAGAAACGATGTTTTATCATAGGTTTTATCTGTGTACTAATTCAAATTAAATATTGCACAAGGCTGTGCTTAAATTGGAAATTTCATGCTATTAGGAACAAAAATTACTGATTTACCCTTTGGGGTTAAACAAACACCAGGGATTTACCATAGTCGTTATTCGTAGGAAATGCTTCCCCCAGCGTAAAATAATTGAAAACTCGCATAAACATGCGGGTTTTATTGTAATTTCGACGTCCACTTCATACAATATCGAGTTTAGAGTGGGGGTCCACGCGTACAGAGGACAAAGGTAAAATAAATTGCTCAAGTTGCCTCGGCCCGCGCCCTCTATGAACGTCTCAGGCACTATGGAATTACCCTAGCTCTCAACAGGGGTTAGAGCTTATATTAATAAGTGTAAGACCTGCTACGATGCTAGTTTTAGGATTTATATCTAGCAGCGTAGGTCTTATTTATATCAAGGTCAAATCTGCGATTCTTTCAGGCTCCAAGGATGAATACTAGTCCATACTGCATCAAAGGCAAAGCCTGTAAGGAAACCCTATACCTGGGGCTTATGTTTCTATCTAGGACAGATCACCGATTTTTGCTTAACTTATCTGTATATTCAATTTTAAAAAAATAACCACCGTTATTCATTTCCATTTTGGTCTTTTGTAATATTTATAAAAATCATAATTAAATCATTTAATTATTCAAATAAATTTTCTGCATATGGTAACCGGCATAGCATTTAGATCATGACTTAAGATTAATGGAAGTAAGTAATTATAAAAGAAAGCAATGTTGGTATTTTAATTGTATTTTTGGACAATCTTACAAAGTTTTAACTTTAAACTTTAAAAGTTTTTAGACTTTTCCTCATAAGAATGATTTTCAAAAGTTATATTTAGATGGAGAGACATGTAGCTATGCCATGATCTATCTCGCATGCATATTATATATATAATCTTATTAATAAAATAATGAAAAAATGGCTAAGAATGAAAATTTCATGTCAGAATTTACAAGAATCTTTTTGAAATTCAAATCCACGGGCAGAGAGAAAAAAACCAGAAATCTGCAAACTGTTTTTGCATGCAAAATTAATTGAATCTGGATTAAGAGAAGCCCGAATTCTGACTCAGAGTCTGCTTTGATATCATATCGGCGATCATCCCCGAATACGGACATCATGGTCACGTGAAGGCAGATAATCCAGCAAATGACACAGCAAACGAGGGAATTAAATGCTAGGGAAAAAGGATTAGTGGTAAGACGTTTTATTTGAAAAGGGAAATAACTCTTGGTTTATTCCACACGAGGTTTCTAGTCGCAAAAACTCAAAATCTGAGAAACTTTGAAAGGCAAGTGATTTTTGGTTTCATTTTATTTATTCAGACAATCGAACTCATTATTTGTGCTTCTTATGATGCTGTTCCAACATTTCAGCCGATTCATTCCACTTTTTTTTTTTTAGATGCGCAATATATCTGTAAATAGAATTTTCTTTTTCGACGAACAAGATGGAAAACCAAATGTACCAAAATTTCAGTTCATTCTGTAACGTGAACCGTACATACTATAACATTAATAGTTACCCATGTGAAGTGCATGATTTTAATTTATGCATTATTCAATCCCCTCTCTGATGAACAAGCAAGTTTCAGTCAATTTTCAACAGCCAGTTATTCGAGGTGATGTGTGTCCTGTTTTCATATATGGTCTGCCATACGATATTTCCTTCTTTTTCGCTGCTCTTTGAATAAGTCTATTGGGCCATTTTTTTATACTTGTGGGTTAGACAGCTGAGAATGTTGTAGTAACAGCAACACAATCAACATAAAGAATGAGTTCAGACGACGCATACTATTTGGGGGGGGGGAGTTACTGACACTTAAAATGACATACAATCATTTTTATTTATTTTAATTTTATGTTATTTTCACTAAACCTGCAAACAACACCGTCAAAAATATATAAGATGCAACCGGGAGTTTAAAATCAAATTAAAAAATAAAAGCAAATGAAGCACAAAAATACTTGTCGCGCAGGGAATTGTATGCAATAAGCACAGAATTATCTAAAACCCATTTTTGACTCAGGACTCGTAATTTTATATCACAATGTGATCATCTCCGGACACAGACATCATGGTCACGTGGGAGTCGATAATCCAGCAATTGACCCTGGCAACTGAATAAACGCATTCTTTATAAGGGACAAGGGGGAATTAATTGGGAAATTGTTTGCAGGTTGATTAGTATTTAGTATTTACTGAGAATTCGGACAAAAAGAAAAGTATAGTCTCGAAAGATACCAATAAGGGAGTAAAGATAATCATGCTCAGAAGAGAGTCTGCATACATATATAACCAGGGTGACAAACACACACAGGAATAAAAGGACACTACCAGACAAAATACCTACTGGACACGCACATTATCACGCAAAGCTAGCAAGCCTACTAGAAATATGATATACAAACACACAAATCTGCCAACATATGACAAGATTTTTTTTTTTTTTACACACGGACACAAACATACTTATATATAACACTACAAAACACGTGACATTTACATGTCCAATGGAAAATAAACAACACAGAACTCAGTGTCGGAACTTTCTCTTCCATAATTCCTTTCCCAACAAAATTTTGATGAAGCTTAAATAAAAGCGAAACGTTATATTTATAACAGTTTGGTATTTATTTCTCATTCTATCATAGCACTGTTTACAACATTCTACCCTACTAATTTTAACCCGTGAAAATTTCACGGTTTTCCTATTTGAATGTTCTAATGAATCTTAATATTTAAGTTAATGATTGAATACGCTCCTGGCGAGTTCTACGATAATAAAATACTCCTATTGCATTGTTAAATATTTGAGCTTAACTTTAGCAAAATAACACCACATGAATATAGATATGAATGCAGGCCGTTATTTTAAGAAAAAAGGGTGTACAAACGAAAAGATTTGAAATTGACAACTTTTTCCACATCACTGAAACAGACTTCTATCTTCCCCTCTTTCTTTCATTTTCTAACTGAAACCAAGTAGTGTCTTTGATATATCTTTTGTCTTCTCACGTGACCAAAACGGAATAGTTGATTAGTTATTGGCTAGGCGTAACGGTTGTGCAAACTAACGAAGAGAGGAACAAGCCCAATAATTATGTGATGGTTTGAGACAATTGAACAGCACATGCGAACCTTAAGTCATATAGAATTTGCAGTTAACCTTAACGAATCAGCTGGCAAAAAGGTAAGCAACTATGTATCACAGTGTGCAATTTTACTTTCATTGTCATTTCCCAGAATGTTGGGTAGTACCTCGTATATACATTTTCCCGCGAACAATGAATTCCGAGGAATTATGCATTACACCACCCGCACATCTCAACTTACAGCTCCTGCTCTATCCCAGATGATCACCCATCTATGTACTGACTAAGCTCGACGTTGCTTAATTTCAGTGCTCGTACGTGAACAGGTGTTTCAACGCGATAATTTTATGATCATATAGCGGAGATACCTGGCTTTTCTCGAAAAAGTCTGAATAATAGTTTAACAATTAAATGAAAAAATTTAATTACTAAATATCTTGAAAGAGTAAAAGTAAGAGAATTTAGTCCTGAAAATCGATTGTGTTTAAATTTCAAGTTGTATTTGAAAAGAAAAAAAACTTCAGTTAAATAAAATTTAGGAGAGACAGACATGAGTTACGGTCAACATTAATCGTGTTGAATGTTTCTTTTATGAATTTAACTATTTTATTTAAATTAATTTTCGGAAAAATAAGATTCGCTATAGTGTTTTGCTTTAATAAAACAATTTACTTTTTATGTTAGTTACAAAAAAAAAAAAAAATTATTTTTTAAAGACTGAATTAAATTTCTTTTAAATTTACTTTGTTGTTTTAATATTACGTTTAGGTTACGTTTAATATTAGTTACGCTTTAAGTTACTATAGATATGGAAATAAATTCAAGAGAATAGAATTTTTTTTTTTTTTTTTTTTTTTTTATAGCGTTTCGAAGTTATCAGCAGAATTAAAAAGTAAAAACGAACGGAATAAGAATTATTCCTGTTCGTTTTCACTTTAATTCTGAGAATTTCTAATGCATTCTAATGTAATTATTACGTATTTTAATTTTAAAATATCTTAAATACATATACGATGATATTTTTTACAAAGACGCGTGTTGGGTGATACCGAGTCTGTATATATATTTATTTTGTCGTAACTATTTTATCTTTTTTTAGTTTTATCCGGACACACAGACAACTGCCCTTATATATATATATATATATATATATATATATATATATATATATATATATATATATAGAGAGAGAGAGAGAGAGATAGTGTGTATCTCCAGACATTTATACAATCCTCTTTTATACTTCAAGAAATCTGAAGAAATTCTTAAAGGGAAAAAAATTCATTGTTTCTATTGAATAATCTTTGTCAGACGATTGTCTGTAGAAGACGCCTTATCTTTCGTTCAAAATCTCATTCTCTTGGTTAACAAAAAAAAAAAAAAGTCATAAATCGATAACTCAATCACACAAAAAATAAAGGCGATTCACTTGCATGCCGATTTAAGAAATAAGAAAATTGTGACGGTTTCGATAAACGCACAACATTCAAAGAAAAGGCAGAGTGTATAACCAAAGATTTAACACCAATTTGTTTTTATCTGGGGAAATAGTAAATACAAATTTTATGCGAGGAGACACAATGTACTTATACAATGTCAGACTGATGGATTGAACAAAGTGGTTGTATTGAATATCTACTGCCTTTATCGACTTTAATATCATTTGATGTCCTCTTATGGGAAAACCTTCAAAGACAATATCATGAGACCCAATATACTTGGACAAAGAACTTGCGCAGAATCACGACAGACAAGTTAAATGATGTTTGCAATGCAAAGTACTATATGTACTCGAATATAGTTCGAGCTTCTATAGTGATTTTCTAAGCATAGTTTAGGTGTGGCACAAGGCTGAAAGTAGTAGGGCACCCAGTGAGGATCAAACTCACTACTCGGTCGTAATTGTTCTAGCGAGACGAGCTTACTAAACATTACACCATACACAGGTAATTTTTTAAGAGGTTAAAAAGTCACTTTTTCAGGAGCGATTAAAATACATTTTTTTTTTATTTCAGTAGGCAGCACTATACATAAAGCAGACTTATACACGGGCATATACGTTATATATTGTGGCAAGGTTTTCTGAACATTTATTACGAAACTTAATTTAAGTATTTTTTTTTAAATATAACGTTTATTCTTTAATGGGAAAATGTTTAACCTAATAATTACCATCTTAAAATACCATATTAGCTGTAGAAATCTAATATTAATTATAGCTTTCTGGCCATAGGGGATACCAATGTCCTTCTTCGCGGTTATGAAGTATTAGTTAGAGGTTTCTACTTATAACCAATTAATAATCACCGTCCCATTTTGGAGTTAAGCTGATTATTAGAGAGTTTATATACAAAAAGATACATGTTCGGAGAAGAGTGTTGTACTAATTTTTTTGCGACCTAAACAAAGCAATAATACTTTCACTCTACACCAATAACAAATCCAGCGGCCATCTTGTAGTAGGTGCATGCTTCGTATTTAGTTTCAAAGCAAGAGATTTTTACTTTCAGAGTAAAATTCGTATTTGGCATTAGGTGAACGATATCAGGCATGAACGAACCTAAATAATGCGACGAAGAATCCATGATATTAAAATTATATTTTTTTTATAAATCAATTTGTCAGAATTAAAACATTTCCATTCAGCCTGTCGTCCAAGATAAAGAAACCCCGAAAGTGCAAATCGGTAATTAGAGTCCTGGCTACAATCTCTAAAAGTTAAATTAAATAAGAACTTGCATAAAATAAATAAAAATAAAGATTTATTTCAGGTGAAATAGTTAAGGGAAATACATGTCTCACGTAGTGGCCTTCGGCTTAAAAAAAAAAAAAAAAAAAAAAAAAAAAAGGGAAATAAATATGTCCGCTGTTTGTAAATGTAGTTGTGTGAAGTCTTAGAATCATCCTCATTATTTTAAAACTGACAGTTCTCTTTGCAATCATTATCATGCAAGACTGACATACGTAACAACCAGCGAATGCTGGTTAAACATCAGATCGAGGTTCGCAGTTGTTTTCCACCTTGGCTCATATTGCCAGTATCATTCACATTTTTTTATCAGACCCGTACAGACAATTGAAATGTTTAATCATTGCCACAAATGGAACCATAAATTGGAACCTCAAATTCAATGTTGAAGGTTGTTACAGATTCTGCTTATGCAGGTTTGTCTTCCAAGCCGAGATATTTACGAAATATCTATACCATTCCACTTAATGAAAGTAGTGCTAATCAAATTGGGATAAAAAAAAAAAAAAAAGAAAAAAAAAAGAAAATGGAGGGAATTAATATGTGACCCGCACTAACAATACTAAATGAAGTGGAGGACATTCCCTTTTCTGAAGTCGGGGGAAATTTTTCACTTTAAATCAACTGAAAAATTCACTAATTGGAAGAAGGATACAAACAAAAACAAATGTTTGGGAGGGAAATGAGAGTTTATCTGCAAGAGGGAGAGAAAAAAAAAATAATTGTAAAATTGAGAATCTCGTAAGGGATCGAAGATAAAAAGACTGAAGCCCTATATTTTACAATCACTAACCAAGCTAATAGTAACAAGCTTTTACCAAAGATTTCAAGATGCAGAAAAATCTGGCTTCTTTTGCACAAATCAAACTAGCTCCATTTACTCACCTTGTACAAAAATCTATTGTCGATCAAGTTCAATTTAAAAAAAAAAACACCCTACAATCTCCATTCCACGATAAATGCCCATAATTACATGATATAAAGAACAAAACGAATCACTTATAGTAGAATGGAGGAAGTATGCTTTTATTCCATTTTAATTGGCACGATTCAATTTTGATTGGTACTATTCCATTTTGAAAGGGGGGATGGTATAAATACAATAGGCATCAAAAGACAAAAACAAAACTTACTGTTGCTTGCCAACATAATCAATATTAACCCCTTCCTCGCCAATTATGTTTGGAAGAACGTTTCATTTTCAGACGATGTTTTTTTCATTTGTTTTCAATATAATAACTAAGAAACTGAGGTACCTTGAAATACCCGAGCAGTGGCTAACACCTCTACTAGACGTATGAGTTGACAATTAGACTCGTTTCATGCTCAGTGGGACATAAAATGAATCAAGATCGACATATAAACACGTCTGTAGCTGGTTTTTGAACGTTATGTTTTAGACTTGTTCATTCGTCTTTGTCTGAAAAAGACACTTTTGGTAAAATCGTGTATACACGTCTAAGCAGAGGAACGGGGCTTATCGAAGGGGTTGTAATGGTTAGCAAGCTAATCTCGCTAGAACACTACGACTAAGTAGTGGGTTCGATCCTCACCGGGTACCCCACGCTTTCGGCATTGCGTCACATCTAAGCCAAGCTTTAAAAAAATCACCATAAACAATGCTAATAAAAAAAAAATCTAATCTTCCTGTCTGTATTCATATCAAATCCATCTATTTTTGTGTCTGCATTTTTAATCGTTGTGAATTCTGCTCTACATTTTAAAACTTTAAATAAATTTCTGCAAAATGTATTGCCCTTGACAAAGTTTAATTTACTTTTCTGGTGTCAAGGACGAACCTAAGGTTAATACAATGGCTGTAGTTTCAGATATAGTCTAAGGGCGTACAGGGTGCGATGGGTAAATTATCGCCACTTTATATTTGTAATTTCACGCATGCGCGTTGTTTGATTTTGTCGACTGCACAGTATAATAGGGCCAATTGTGTACCGTCTGTGAGAAAAAGAGCACCATGACTCAATTCACTCCGACAGAAATTTGGAAACGGCATGTTAAACTGCTTGGCATTCGCGCCGGAAGTTCCAATACGAACATTTCAGATTATTTGGGTGTTAATCTGAAGACAGTGCAGAAGATTCGGAAAGAGTTAGATGAGTCTAATGGTGATCGTCCTGATAAAAAAAAACACTTGTTACTTCAACACAGAGGCCTACATTAAGTGCTTTGAGGAGGTAGTGCTGCCCTGGATCAAGAGGGTGGCTGCTGGAAGATCCTATATCTGGCAACATGCCACACAAGCAGGAGAACTCAGTCAGACAATTTCTGCGGCCACATCACCCCATATAGCCGCCTAACTCCCCAGACACCAATCTCTTGTGTGGAGCGCAGTTAAGCGAGAAACCAATAAAACTCCTTGGAACACCAAAGATGATCTGAAAGTAAGAATTATAGCAGTATCCATCAACTTAATCTATGAGACCGTCCAGCAGTGTTGCAAGAGATTCCAAAATCGTTTAGAGGCCGTGGTTGAAGCCAATGGCGATTTTATTGAATAAATTTACTCTTTAGTATTTCAAGATATGTATGCGTCATTTTGGTAAATGTATCTATAAAAATGAGATGTCAGGGTTATTTTCATTTTGGGGGGTAATTTAAACGACAATTTATCCATCGCACGCCGTAGTTGGAAATGTCCAAACTCGTTTTTCAGGCATGTGCGCCAAAAGAGAACAGAAGACGTCAACATAGCAAATCCATGCCAGAATTCAGTGAAAAATGGAAACACCGGAAGTGGAAGTCATAAAGAGGCTGGGGGTATCGGTTAAAGAATCTGAAAATTTTTCGCTCTAATAAAAAAAGCAACTGAAATGGGATGGAGAAAAATCGAATTAAATAAAACTTACTTTCTTGAATCCTTTCACTTATTAACTAGGACAATCTATTGCCTGACTCAGAATGGATTCAAATAATCATTTGATCATTTTCCCCGAATTTTCTTATCATTGTCTTTCGCAATAGATTGTACTCTAGTTAGGAAAAGACGAGACACAAGACAGAAAGTATGCAGCGACTAGCGAGGTTCGAACTCACTACTTAGAGAGTTACTATCACAAGGTGACAAGCTTTCTAACCGTTACACCACCAATTGACTAGGTAGCGGCTGCCATGTTTTTTAACTAATCTAATTCAGGAGATACCAGTGTGAGATGTTGACTGTGCTACTAATTGAACACAAATGACTAAATTTCGTTTCGTGTTTAGCATTCGTTTAAACATTTGATCAGCTAGTATTTAGTGTAATTTCCCAGTATTCAAATTTCCCTATGAAAAATTTATATTTTTCCTTTTCTTATTTTCATTTGTTGAAAGTCAATTCAAATTCAAAGTGGTTGAGTCTCACAACGGAAAGGTTATATATTTTATTTCATTGATAATCAGTGTATATATATATATATATATATATATATATATATATATATATATGTGTGTGTGTGTGTGTGTGAACGTGAACATTGAAGTCCACACTCAGAGGCGATAGGCTGTTTTATGCTAGACGCAATCGTCAGGCAAATCGGCATGAAACAGCGTGTCGCCTCTGAGTGTGGACTTCAATGTTCACTTTTATATTCATATTCGCTCTATCTCTGATATTGAGCACTTTATCCCATAAATGTAGCACACCTTAAAACTATATTTCTTCATATATATATATATATATATATATATATATAAAGTGGACATTGAAGTCAGTACCCATGTACCTGACGATTGCGTTTAACATGAAACAGATTGTCCCCGCTGGGTGCCGACTTCAATGTCCACTTTTATATTTATATTTACACGCGCTATCCCTGACATTGAGCACTTTAACCCATAAATATACCATAACTTAAAAAACTGTGTTGTATCATATATATATATATATATATATATATATATATAGCCGTCTACTCGTATTCGAGGATACCTGTCTACTAGGGCGGCTAGCCAATCCCTATTGCAGACGCTTGTTCAGGCATTTGGGTTTATTCAACCCATAGAGCCCACAATCGGCAACTATCCTGAGCAGACCTTAATTACAGTTTCATGCCGAGATTTGAACCTGGGTCTCATAGTCAGAATGCGAACATCCTAACCACGCTATGTGCCCATAATATATATATATATATATATATATATATATATATATATATATATATATATATATATATATATATATATATATATATATATATGTGTGTGTGTTCAGTTTAAGATATGACTGAAAAAAATATATGTAATGGGACAATATGAAAAGACAAAAGGAAAACGTTTTCTTAGTCGACGCTATATATATATATATATATATATATATATATATATAGAGAGAGAGAGAGAGAGAGAGTGAGTGTTCCAATTACTTGGACCGATTTTAAAGATGAATTAAATTTAAGCGTTTAATGATTTTTTTTCTTGTTCTTTCAGATTTAACAACTTAAGTCTTTGGCAATTTCAACCATGGAAAGATTAACAATCAAACAACCTGTTAGTTAAAGTTATCGAAGACTATTCCAAAAATGGACGTTCAAACAGAAAAGCATTTCGCGATTTTTTGGGGGGTCAACTTAATCGACCAACTGAGAGTGCAATTGGAAACGATGTAACGTTGTTGTGGAGAGCTTCAATTCCTGCGCACGATGACGAATAAAGGTGCCTAAACTTTCGGCCATATTCTCCTGCACTGAAGCAATATTTTCAGCTGAACGGCGTAAATGAACATGCAGTGTTGTTTTCACATCTGCCACTGACCCAATTTGTTTGAATTTACGAACAATTTTTCCAATTGCACTCTCGGTTAGTCGATTACGTTGACCAAAAATATCGCGAAGTGCGCAAAATGCATTTCTGTTTGAACGTCCATTTTCGTAATAGGTTTCGATAACTTTAACACGTTGTTTGATTGTTAATCCTTCATTGGTTGGAATTGCCAAAGACTTATGTCACTATCCCAACTTGGGGCCGGCAGAGTAATATCAGTCCATCTAAATCTGAGAAAGCTTTTCAAGGCAGAGATCCTAAAAGACTGCACTCCTCGTAATAACTATAATATACTAACGACAAAATACTAACTAAATACTAACAACAAAACTCAAAAGAATTAAAAAAAACATCCTAATGTTGTCACCAGACGTGCCGACAAAACTAACACATACGTAATTTTGAAGAAAAGGCATTATTATAATAAATTACAACACATCATTTTGCCTCAATGAATACAAATTAAAAACCAATTAGATTGATTTGTTTTCATGACTCATGCTTCTGGGTTGACTTCATGAAGAATCAGACGTCCAGTACAGAATATAATCATCGTCATGCTGTAGAGATCTTGACATGTTGACAAATGACAGAATTCATGGCGAACTCAGTGAGGATCGAACTCACTACTCACTAATAACCGATCTATCGAGACACGATTGCTGACCATTACACCACCCCCACGTGTTCTTTAATGATTCCCAAAGTATGGCTTAAATGTGGCAAAGGCCGAAAGTAAGGAGAACCCAGTGAGGATTGAACTCACTCAGTCAGTTATGTGCCATGCATGATACACGCTTAGGCGATCATGTATCTTTCAATGCATGACTGACGAGGCAGATTTTTCCCGCAGTAGGTTGCCAGTTCTTTCTGCGGTAGACCAGTTGCCATCAAAAGCTATAGAACTAAGTTTGTCCTACTATTTAACCATAGCTGGGGGAGAAGAAGAGGATTCATACCTTTCCCAAAGGTGTTAGCACGTAAGTGAATGTAATGAATTCGACTGAAATTCGAACTCGGCTATCCAACTGGTTGTAATTGATCTAATGGGACAGTATATATATATATATATATATATATATATATATATATATATATATATATATATATATATATATATATATATATATATATATATAAAGTGTTATTTAATAGAAAGTGCTCAATATCCGTGTTAGAGTTAACATATGCGGTTGCATGCAACTTCTTCATGCAACCGTATGTATATATACAGTAGCGGCCATAATATAAGGAACGGAAACAACAAAGACATAAATATTTGTATTACTTAAAAAATAATTTTTGTAACTTTGTATAATATTTATGCATTACACCCTAATCTTTATTGAGTAAAAATTTCATTGCTAATCATGCATTACTTTTTAAGCAATACACATATTTATGTCTTTGTTGTTTCCGTTCCTTATATTATGGCCGCTACTGTATATATATTGAGAGAGAGAAAGAGAGAGAGAAACAGAGAGAGAACCAGAGAGAAATTTACTAATATATATATATATAAAAATAAAATCTGAGTATGTAATGGTTAGCATGTTTATCCCGATAAATCAATTGCAACTGATTAGTGAGTTCGTTACACACTGGGTGCCCTATTCTTTCGATTTTATGCCATTTCACTAATTAAATCAATGTCCATACAGAATAGATTCAACCGAAATTAATAATATCCATGCTTTTTTTTATACCTGAAGTTCAATAGGCACGTTTGGCTCGCGTTAAAATATAACTGAAAAGCAAAAGAATATCTTATTTAAAGATGTATCCTGTGTATAAATGGTTATCACACGCCATAACAATTGGAGTTATCTGCCCTTTTTCGCGGACTGTTACTGACGATCAATGGTAATGCAAAATACAATTTTTCAAAGTTATTTCTGATCAAATCATTGTAGGACTCTAATCACACGCAGTACGATTATTTTAGAATGTCTCTTTGTAATTATCTTCGAAATCATTTGAACTCTTATGGATTTACGAAGTCAGACATTTTGTTTTCTTGTCGATAGATAAGCATGAAACGATAGAAATCGAATGGAAAAGAATGAAAACGATGCAATAAGTCAATGATAAAAATATGGAACTTCAGTAAAGAAGACGACATGTTTTCTTTCTTTGATTCCAATCTGGACTCATTCGAGAAGAATTATAATTCTGAGACATCAGACGACATATTCAGTTTTAATCACCGTCTCAGGTTGGAAAAATTTAATATCGATCTGTTTGATCAGATATATACATTTTATGAAGATCGAATGATAAAACTTATATTCTTACTTTCGTCATTACATTCTGTTTCCGACCAAATATGTTCTGTCATATTGCTTCAATGAATTCTCATTAAAGAACAATTAAACTGATTTGATTCCATGACTCATGCTTCTGGTTTGACTTCATGAGAAATCAGACGTCCAGTACAGAATATAATCATCGTCATGGTGAAGATATTTGGACATAGATAGATATGAACAGATTGTGATAGATAGATAGATAGATAGATAGATAGATAGATATGAACAGATTGTGATAGATAGATATGTACAGACTGAGATAGTTAGATCGATATATAGATTACAATACTGATATAATATGAATATAATTAATTTGTGCACATTATTTTATTAGTATTATAATAAAAGATAAAAATTCAAATTAAATAAATCGCATTCTTTTTGTGCAGCCTCGTTCCCAGTAGCCATTACACATGACATCACACCAGACCATTTCAAACGTCCAGCTTCCCAAAGATTACCAGGATGCAGACAAAGGAATTCTAACTACCACACAGACACCACATCGGTTCTTGATAATGACTGCGAAAGTCGAAAGTACTTGAACAAAAATAACAAAATATGAACTTCGGAGAGTTTGCACAATACTTAACACGTTATCCGAAAATTGGAAAAAAAACCAAAAAACAAACAAACAACCCCCCCAAAAAAAAAACACACAGAGCTTGTCGGTTCTTTTTAATCAAATTTGTTTCTATCTATCTATCTATCTATATATATATATATATATATAAGTTTGTTTAAGATCAGTCAAAATTCAAATAGTGGGTAATGACTGGTGGTATAAATATTTGTGTGTGCGTGTGTGCGTTTGTGTTACATGAATCACGTGACTCAGAAAAGGCTTTATCTATCATGATCAGATCAGACGTTCACTTTGTTTATAAGAATCATCGTCGACGTGAAGCTTTGGTCTTTATCTTTGTTGTTTTATCAAAACGTTTAGGTGCTGTTCCTGTAGTGGGGGGGTCTTCTACCAGGTGGCGTCGCTAATAGCAGAGGGAAATGTTTTTGCGCATACGTTCAAAAGTACATAGTTAATATATTTTTCCCAGCTTTTTTTGTATCGAATTAAAGGCAAATCCACAATTCATTTTCAGAATAGCTCGAAATCGAGAAATTTCTTGTAGTTTTTTCTGAAATTAATCCAAGGCAGATCCTCATCCAGTCCATTGAAAATGAGATGGGGATCTACCTTTAAGTCGATATAAAAAGGCTGGGAAATATGTTCACAACTTTCGACATGAACTAAGAATTATAAAGAAAAGATACAGAACGTTAACGTCTTTATCAAAAGTCACTCATTCCTTTTTTTTTTTTTTAAATCACGAGAAACATCAGTTTAGGGAAACGTACTATGATTCATTATTTAAGCATACACAAAAATACACACACACACACACATTTCTTTCTTTCGTTTTTGAATCTGATGAAGTCTAGAATCGCGAAACGCTTAATCAAATCTAGTTTCAATAAAAGCAGTGATGGGATTCATTGGGTTCGTACGAACTTGTTCTTGGAATTATAAAATTCAGCGAACACGTTGCCAGCTTCAACCTCAACAAACAAACTACTAACTTTAGATTGTCTATAAATTGTAGTCACATAATCGGTTGGTGATGTAAAATCCAAGTGATCGAATAAAGGTTAATACAAATTTCATGAACTGCTGAACTTGCTATAGAGCCAAATATTTGGAATATTCAAGAAATTGTTATTCCCTGGAAAGCTAAGGAATAAAATCTGGATGGCGCTAGCAAAATTTTTAATTACATTCTCATTAATGACTAGCTGTAGAGCCCGGCGTTGCTCGGGGATGTAACAGTAAGAGATAGATCAAGTATCGACCATCATAAAGACTGAAAAATAAATTTGACAAAGATTATTGTTTAAGGTTGACGGACACGCATGTCTTAATTTTTTTTTTTTTTTTTTTTTTACGAATTGGTCAAATCCAAACTCAAACAAAAACATTGTTTTCAATCGTTATGAGTCTACCGATTGAATAGAATTTTATTATAAACAATTGTATTGTAAATGGAATTTTTAAAGCATTCCAAATGTAAAAATAAAGAAAAAAGTGTGCAAGACAATAAGAAACACTACCTGCCAAAAAAAAGTGAAGTTTTGTTGAAATCAGTTGAAAAATGTAGGAAATCCGATCCCATATATAAACGAACACACACAACCAACCAACCTGGGTTTTATAATAAGTATAACTTGATATGAGTTGTTCCCCTTTTATTAATGCCTCTTAATGGTGTTTTCAAATTGATTTCGTACAAAAACAATTGTGTTTTTCCAATTTTTGACACTGTCAGAACCACCGCAAGGTAATTTTACGTAGTCCTGTGAAGTTTTGTTGAAATCAGTTGAAAAATGTAGGAAATCTGATCCAATATATAAACGTACAGACACACACACACACACACACACAACCTGGGTTTTATAATAAGTATGATTTTCGTGACTACGTAGAAAATGTCCTGAAAAAGCTTCATAATCCTGTAATTCTTCAAAGTGTACAAAAAGCGAAAACTATTATCAATACGATTGCTATCAGTTCTTCCGAGGCAGAAAGAGGTTTTTCAAAAATGAATATTATATAGTCAGATAAAAGAAACCGCCTTATAGTAGAAAATGCAGCAAACTTGATGACAATTAATCTTATTGATCTCCCTTTTAGATTTATGGGATGCCACTTCTTTCGTTAAAACATGGCGTTGAAAAAAATCTCAGAGCTGATGACAACAGAGTGAGACAAAGAAACTGAAGACTATGTTGACAATCAAATGGCTATTTGGAAATTTTTTAAAATGAAAGATCATGAATAAAAGATTTTAAAGCATTTCTTTTATTTTTCCTTTCATGATAACTAACAATGTAATGCAGATTAATTTTGGTATTTTTGAAAAGTCCAAGAAAAATTTGCTTTATTTCTAAATTATATCTATAGAGTAAAGTATAGACTATGGAAAATGAGGGAATCTATGGCTATTAAGACCTGTGGTTAAAAGAACCTGTTCTTAAAATTTGTGAATACCACCACTGAATAAAACGTTTTCCATTTGTCATATATATATATATATATATATATATATATAGAGAGAGAGAGAGAGAGGGAGAGAGAGGGAGAGGGGGGAGAATACTACGGTACATCATTATTTAATGCGACAAACAAACCGCTTACAAATTAAAGTGAATTTTACATAGATTTCATATATTTGAAGATAAAACAAAAATAAAAATAGTGACGTGTAAGGTGTCCTAATTTGTGAAAATACTCACCAGATCTCTCTCATTACCTTGACCTCATCACCTCACATATCAAAACAAAACTTTGTTAGATTGTCATTGACATTTTCCAAGGAAGTTTATCAACAGGTCGATCCAATATGGCCGTCACTTCACTGTACCTAAACGTAGAAGAATGTTGTTTTTTTTTACATTTCATACAATAGCATACAATACGTAATGCATTTTAATTGCTATAAAATGATTTGTTAATAGCCGTATTTGCTTCTCATGTGAAAGTTTAACATTTTTAGTTGCAACGAGGCATCGAAGTATGTTTCTTGCATGTGTGAAAATTGAAAAAAAAAAATGATATAATAATATTGACCCAGTTTTTTATTAGCTTCTAAATTTGTAGGAACAATATGATTTATAGGTTTTAGAAAATTTCACCTGGCTATAAAAACGGACCATTTTAACACATTAAAAAGTGCTTATATATACAAATATATTAAAGCGGGGTTTGAAGAGCAAGGGAAGCATACTCATCATAAAGTGGTAAATCGGAAAATTATATATATATATATATATATATATATATATATATTTATAAATAAGAATGAAAGAAAAAAAAACTTCACTGCTCAGTCGGGATTCATTTTATTTTTTACGGCTTATCAACCCTACATGGGATATTTAAAACCGAAAGATATTTTGGATTGTAAGAATATTTTTTTTTTTGCAACTGAATATTTCATTAACATTTTTTGAGAATATGAATTTTTTCCAGATACAACTACTATTTAACCTATAGCTGGGGGGAAGAGATTAAGTCGTACCTTTCCTGAAGGTACTTGTGTGTAAGTGAATGTAACGAACTGGAATACGAACTCGGCTCTCCGATTCTCATTCCATGTCGCTATTACAAAGGAAAAGAAAAAAGAAAAAAGAAGGTAAAAAGGAGGAAAAGAAAAAAAGGAAAAGAAAAAGAAGGTAAAAAGGAGGAAAAGGAAAAAGAAGGAAAAGAAAAAAGAAAAAAGAAGGAAAAGAAAAAAGGAAAAAAGAAGGAAAAGAAAAAAGGAAAAAAGAAGGAAAAGAAAAAGAAGGTAAAAAGGAGGAAAAGGAAAAAGAAGGAAAAGAAAAAAGAAAAAAGAAGGAAAAGAAAAAAGGAAAAAAGAAGGAAAAGAAAAAGAAGGTAAAAAGGAGGAAAAGAAAAAAAGGAAAAGAAAAAAGGAAAAAGAAGGAAAAGAAAAAAGAATGAAATAGAGAAATGAAAAGCGAAAAAGAAAAAGCGAAGAAAGAAAGAAAGAATCAATGAACAAAATAAAGAAAGAAGAAATGACAGAAGGAAATTTCTCACCCGCTTCGAACCATTTGCAATGACTGCAAACACCTGAAAAAAGATAAAAAAAAAACATTGGTTAGTAGCCAAGTAGATAAAATTTCTGATGAAGCTATATGTCGATTTGAGGTTAAAGGAAAAACGATACAATTCAAATTCCTGTATTCAGTGATTCATTTTTACGTGTAGCGAAATTACTCATGAGTAATGTCATATATTTGTCTTCAGTCTTGCAATAAACTCCATCCGAGTAAGGAGGTTCAGAATCGCTGTTAAATAAATCATAAATAGCATACAGCTTAGTTTGTTTTTCATGCAACGGCATTGGTTCAAACCTTTTTTCTATAACTCATGCCGGTGGTATTTAGGATGCCAAGTTTGAAAATATCTTTCTTCCGCATCTAATCTACTCCCAACTGACTGTCATCTTTTCAAATATTATCCAAGAAAAATACCCAACATTCACTGTTTTTTTGTTGTTGTTTTTTTTTTCAAATATTTTCTAGCCTTGAAGAATAGAGAGCAGAGAGTTCCATAAAAATGAAATATTGTCCTAAGAGTTCTATTGGCAAAGGGTCGAAGGATCATTCGATTCGAAGATGCCACCGTAGATATAAAATAAAAG
Organism: Acanthosepion pharaonis; assembly: GCA_903632075.3. NCBI lineage: Eukaryota > Metazoa > Mollusca > Cephalopoda > Sepiida > Sepiidae > Acanthosepion > Acanthosepion pharaonis. Next base: position 672,380 of record CAHIKZ030005499.1, read on the forward strand.
TAGAAAGTTTCGCCTATCGTCCGGTTCACACTTCTCCCCGGTCTTTTTGAACAGGACAGGGTTTACGGTTCCTTCTAAAAACTACTTCAACTCTATACTTCTAACGTCTCCGTTAGAACTGTAAAATTATATTTACCAACTATTTTTTTTTGTTCTCTCTCCTCAACTGGATTCGATATGTTTGCCTATCGTCCGGTTCACACTCCTCCCCGGTATTTTGAACGTGAGTAGAGACTTACCCCCCCCTTCTTATCTCTGTTTAGGTTCCTTCTAAAATCTTCATTCTTTTTCACTTCCAGTAGCTCTTTGTATCTTAGTGATGTTATCGTCTTGCTTGGGGCTAATTGATTAAAAAAAAAAAGAAGTTTATAAAATATTTTAAAAATTGAAATATTCTAATTTTTATACTTTTCACGAATTTTTACACAAGTTCACATGTATACCTACCAAGCCTACCTCCTCGACACCCATTATTTACAACTTTCCTTTCCACAGCATTGTTTTTCAAGGTTCCTTTACTGTACTACTTATTTTTTTGTTGCCATAGCAGGATCTGACAACACAAGTGTACAATTCATACACGGTATCATTCATTCATCTAACTCATTTTCAGTGGCAGGATAAAAATTTTGTTTTGCAAAAAAATCATCTCCACAATGTTAAAGTTTAATTGGGGACTCCAAGTATATTTCATGGTTGTATAGCCTATAGCTTGAATCAGTCAACATACGGTTTCATGTTAATAGGTGTCTTTGTAGATTGGAGAGCCCAGTCTACCTTGTTATTTAACCCTGCTGGGCGGGAGAAGACGGATTTATATCTTTCGCAAGTGTATTTGTGCGAATATCAGAAATTCTACCGGAATTCGAACTCGCCGAGCCGATTATTGTTTTTTTTTTTCGGGCCGCTAACCATTGCACTGCCTGTCCATTCCAGGGAGCCCACGACTTATGTCGGAAATCCGTTCCTACGGCGCGACATAATCTGATTTTCGACGTAGGTCGGAATTCACCTATATAAGCACCCACAAACCTACCTTGCGCTTGGGAGTCATAATGAAGGGCAAAAGGTTTCCCAAAGAAAATGACGCAAACGAGAGATACCGAATGTAGCACAATTCAATATGGCGTACAGCTGGTGAAGAAACAATGCTGTCTTCCTCATATAGTGCCGCATGACGACGTATTGTGGGAGATTGCGTCGTAACCACGAAACGCTGTACGCCGGATCCGACGTATCCCGAGAACCTTCCCTATTTATAAGAAAGAACATTTGAAATGCAGATGAAGGCTCATTGCGCTACCGAGAGAGTTAGGAAACTTTTTTTTTTGTTTTATTTATTTATTTTTGTTGGTGTGGTTTCGAGTGTCATTTCAGGTGGGCACATGCGCAAATAAGAGATTTCTTTCTTGGGACTTATGGAAAAATTGTCCAAACGTTTGTTCTTTAAATTGCTTTCGGCTAATCTGCTAACGGTTTTGAAGGATCCCTTGTTCATACACAATAAAAACAAAATAAAAGTATTTTGTCAGAAGTATTTTGATTTCTTTAAGAAACTGTAGGATATTATGTGGACTAATCTCATGAAAGAGTTCTTTCATGTTGGTGATTGGGTTCATTTCGTTTCGCGACATATCGACATCACTATGGGTTATTTAATGCCAAAATCTAAATATTTTGAGCATAATTTTATGCCTTCAGCTACAGACATTTTGAGCTAACCATTTAGACACACTTGAGTAGAAAGCTGCAACCTATCCGCGCTGGACATTGATGCAGTATTCTCGATAACAAGTAGAAAAAAAACATGCTTATGTCATGTCAACACTGCAGACTCGCTTTGAAGTATTGGTTGATTGTTTTTGTTTAGCGCCATATCAACATCTCTATGGGTTATTTAATGTCAAAATCTAAATATTTTGAACGCAATTTTATGGCTTCAACTAAATATATTTTGAACGCAATTGTATGCCTTCAACTAGAGATAAAATGTAATGTTGCTAATTTTGCTGTAAAATGCATTGTTATTATATCTACTATAAAATGTATTGTTGGTCGTTTTGCTATAAAATGTATTGTTGCTAATTCTATTATAAAATGTATTGCTGGTTATTTTGTTTTAAAATATACTGTTGATATTTTTTGTTAGATATAAAAATGTATTGCTGGTATCTTTACAATAAAAATCTATTTTTATACATTTATAATTTTTTTTTTCGGGGGGGTTCGCTATTTGCCCATAGCTAGTATCCTAGTAGATGCTACGACCCCGAGTCGGGGTGGACCTGGGAACAACAGCAATTAAGAGGCGATTCCACGCTCCTCAAAACTTGTAATCTCCTGATCAGAGGCCTTGCTGCCGGATGTAGTTTATCGTCATACCCAGGACTATTCAGCTGAGGAAATCCAAATAAAAATATCAAGCGGAACGCTGTGCTAAAAACAACAAAGCTAAAGGCAATCAAGTTTGAAAAATACACCCTTGGAATAATTAGCCTCATCAAAGAAATAATCATTTTTCCAGCGCAAAGACCCGCCAGCCAATCGGGGTAAATAAAAACTGCATGCGGTTTGGTACCCAGCACTCAAAGAATGGTAGAGCTATCAACCGCCCGAACACACAGAAAAGGTGGCTGTTACCATAGGAACGAATAATCATTATTATTGGCAAAATCATTAGCAACTGCTATTAATGTCTTCCTTATTATCATTTAAATTTAATTATTCGAAAATTGGAGATGCCAAAATCAAGCAAGTATAAAACATCTAAACATCCAAACATCCAGTAAGTGTCATTTTTGCTGTTGTTATCGTAACGTTTCGGTCTTTGTATCTTCCGAACTTCTTCAGGTGTATATCGATCTTGTTTCATATATGGATACAAGTTTCATTAAAAAAAAAAAAGATACTTTTACGTCTTAAAACGTCTTCGAACGTCGTCAGCACGTAGTGTAAATTTCTGAGAGATTTATAACTATGTTGACTGCAGCGGAAGTGAATTAAATTCCATCTCGGGAGGCCGCATCTTCAGTCACTACCACGTCCTCAGGGGAGGGTTAAAGCTTAATCCCTGGCGCCTGCGGGATCTCCAAAAGTGTAAGTGGCGAAGCAACAGAAATATTTTTACGCTCTGGTCACATGTTTGTGTATAACAGCCCACTTTAAACTTGGCCTTGTGCCAGATTCTGTCCAAGTGTGCGAGCGGATATTACTCAGCTTTTTGGATGATTTTTATCACAGCATTTTAGCCAAGCCATCATTTTTTTTTCAAAGCCAAAATAATGAATTCAAACCTACCAAATTTCGAAATTTCTTGGGCGGGGAGATTCTTTCGTTCACTCAACGACACCACTCAACGGTACCATGATTGCTCATAAGGGTGGGGGTCACATTTTTAATCCTACCAGATTGCAAAAAAGTTCTTACAATTATTTTCGAGACTTTTGATATATTAATATGTGGGCATGATTAATATATTTAATCTATCTATCTATCTATCTATCTATCTATCTATCTATCTATCTCACATACACACACATACTGATAAAGGCGTACGTACCTGTTAAGATTATTACTATTTGCATGAGTACACACACGCACAAGCCCACAGACACACACACTTAGTAAATCACTTAGCAATTTATATATATATATATTTCACAGCGTCGCCCACGTGACGACAACGTGACCATGTTTTAAACGGGGCGCTGATCTTATAAAACTTTCAGTTATTTGTTTGGATAAGTCTTTTTTCTTATGTACATCGTCTTTGTCATGTTGTATTGATAATGTTATAATTTATGAATATGTCCTGAAGATGATTTATTAGACCGAAACGTCCGACGTTGACATATTAACATTAAAACAGCATAATTGTATATAAGGATTTTTGTTTGTTTTTTCCGTATATATTTTTCTTCATATATATATATATATATATATATATATATATATAAAAAATTATTTTCGATACTTTTGATATAATTGGATTAATATATTAAATATGTGGCCGTGGTTTGCTTATCTACCTACCTATCTATCTAGATCTATTCATATCTATCTATCTATCTATCTATCTCACATGCACACACATACTGATGAAGGCATACGTAACTGTTAAGATTCTTACTATTTGCATGAGTACACACAGGCAAGCGCGCACAACCACACACATGTATAAATTTAGTAAATCACTTAGCAATTATATATATATTATTTTCGTTACTTTCGATATAATTGGATTAATATATTTAATATGTTGCCATGGTTTGTTTATCTATCTATTTCGGTCAGTTCATGCCTGTCTCTGTTGATATCTCTCTCTATCTATCTCAGTTCGTTCATATCGATCTAGGTCTGTTCATATCTATCTATCTCACATACACACACATACTGATGAAGCCATACGTATCTGTTAAGATTGTTACTATTTGCATCAGTACACACACGCACAGACAAACACACATGTATAAACTGAGTAAATAAATTAGCAATATATATATATATATATATATATATATATATATATATATATATATATAAATACTCACTATATACATATATGTACACATGATTTACAAACGTATACACCCACATAGTGTTAAGTGGGTCACCTAATGAAAAAAAAACAACGTCAACTGATTGGTTTATGAGACGAGTTCGTTAATATTCGCGCTATCTTTGGCAATACACACATGCGCGCATCGAATATGTGATAGATAGATAGATAGATAGATAGATAGATAGATAGATAGATAGATATTCATTTATTTAATGAGGATATAGATAGATAGATAGATAGATAGATAGATAGATAGATAGATATTCATTTAATGAGGGGATAGATAGATAGATAGATAGATAGATAGATAGATAGATAGATAGATAGATAGAATTTTCTTAGCAAAAGGCCTCCGTTCTCCTGTGCCGGTCTTATCTTAGATTTTTTTTCCCCAAATTCTTCGTTAATAACTATCCATCATGTGATATATGTCGTCATTCTCAAACGTGTACAACCATTTTCACGCTCACTACTACTACAGCTAATATCCTAACCACTTCGAACTCTACTACGGATCTCACTATGGTCGATTTGTCAATGTCGTCCACGGCATGTTGAAACGAACCTGACGTGTAACACTATTGGCAAATACCTGACCCGACCCATCTGCGTGAAATGGGGTAGACAAAACAGTTCGAAAGTCATTCATAATTATACTAGCACGAAGTCAAGTATGCTCACCTAATGGGCTGATAGAACCTCTGTAGCCTTGGGTGGCAGTCTATTTCAAGATGGTACACCTACAAAAGCACCCATCTCCCAACAGATATCAGAAAGAGTTTGAAATATGCTGTAACAAGAACTATTGCTATATATATATATATATATATATATATATACGTATGTATGTGTGTTTTCTAAATCGTTTCTCTCCAAGCGAGGCAACAATGCCGCTAGAACGCAAGAGGTTAAAGGGAGTGAAAGTGAATGAGAATTAGAAGACTAAGAATGGGGAGGGTTGAGAAAAGAACAAAAAGGGTCAGGCTTCAAGAAGACAGAAGATGGCAATTGACGTTGCATTTAAATCTTTGAAGATTGTAGTTATCAGTGAAGTAAAAAATCAAAAGGAATTTCCACAAATTTCAACTTTCGGGAAAACAACTGAGACATTGCTCTAGTTCTTAAACTACTTAGTTCATGCCATGTTAACTGATAAACACCTACAACCAAAAAATTCCATATTAGTAAAAAATTAAAAAAAAAAAGTTCTCACTTAAATTTTCAAAAATTCAACCTTAGCATTGCGACTGCACACTCTATAATTAGTATCTGTTATCAATAATCAACTTAAAAAAAATATTTAGATTTGCATTATATCTTTTCGTCTCGGATGCTACCTGAATTTTTTCCATGACTGATGATGACCGGAGAACCTGTCGAAAGTACTTGCATATTTAAGGAAGACTTAATACATTTTATAATTTTAAAAAACAAGGATCATAAAATTCATCGAGTGCTTAGTGGGTTAATGCATTTTTAAATTTTAGTTAGCGAAGTGAATTCGCCATTTTATCTCATTAACTTTAATAATTTACTTTTTGAATGAATGATTCATTGTTATATATATATATATATATATAATTTATTCGAAATTATAACATAAATATTTTATAAAATCACTACAAAAATAGACATTTTGTTTCAACAGAATATCAATGATTTTCGAATAAATTTATTTCCTCTACTCTGTATGAGCACTCTTTTAAGAATAGCATTTTGGTTATATAATTATATATATATGTTACTACTTGGTATATATATATATATATATATATATATATTCATTAGTGGTACAGAATAAACCAAAAAATGCTATTCTTAAAAGAGTGCTCAATACAGAGTAGGGCAAATATAATTTATTCGACACCGTCACTTGATAATACACCAGAAGTGTTGAAACAAAATGGGTATTTTTGTAGAGATTTTATAACATATTTATGTTATAATTTCGAATAAATTATATATATATATAGCGACGTGGTGTTTAATGGTTAGTACTTTTGTGTCACTAGACCAATAATAACAAGGTCAACCTTCGTGTTTACTTTTGACTTTCTGAGGTGACTAGGAGTATAAAACTTACCTTAGTATGTTTTAGGGGGAACCCAGTCATCACAATTCAACTCTTCTTAGATCAAAGGTTTCTGATTGATGACTACAAGCCGTTATAATTTGATCCCACTAAAGTAGTAGTTACTCCCCGGTGTGGTGAACGCAGAGCATGCTGCTAGTTAACCCAAATGGAAGGATTTCTTTAGTGGCTTGGGAAATATGTCATTTGTTATAGACGCAAGAATGTTTGTTTGTTTGTTTGTTTGATCTAAAATGGAGACGTCTTTATAAATCGCTTCGGTTCACATGAACGCGTGCTTTTTTTCAAAAAATTGAGGTCAAAGCAAGAATCTCCTATTCATGTGACAAGAAATAATTTAAAGCATCCTCTCCTTACATTATGTTACGAATAGTCGCCTTATAAGGTGTGTCAGGAACGTATTCACCCATATTTGAATATTTCCAGAAACTGTTTGTGGTTTCCAGACAATTCTGCAATATTATTGGTTATGATCTGTCACCTCAACTGCAGTCATTTTCCCACGAACATAAGATTGCCACTCTATATCTTTTCTATAAATACCTTCAAGGTAATTATTCGAATGAGCTTTTCGCAATGAATTGTACATATGGGACTATTTAGGTTTTTCATAGGGACAATGAGGTATTATGATGGATGTAGTAAGAAAGGTAAGTAAGAATGTATTGTTTTGGAGTTAGGAATATTGTATGTTTGGGTCAGTGTTTTTTGGCTAGCTAAGTTTAAATTTAAGGCAGAACAAGACCGTCCTTTTCCCCATTTCCTATTTTTGGCCTTGTGTCACCTTTTCTGTACTGAAGCGGAAATAAATATCGCTCTTCGCTATGATGCCTAGGTTTTTTATTTATTTATGTCGAGATCTCAGCAATTTACAACTGAGCTGACTTGATGTAGCCGTAAGTTCTATGCTAATAGTTTCTTCTTTTGCACTTCTCGCTTGTTGAACTCCCTTCCGGTTCCATGCTTTCCAGTCAACTTTAATCTGCCAAAGTTTAAATGCAATGTCAATCGCTCTCTATTGTTCTTCTGATAACTCTCTTCTCGTTCTGCTCATCATTACTGTTTCTGTTCCTAATTCATCCACACCGAGTAACACCTTGCGTTTTAGTGGCATTAGTGCTTTGCTAGGGGTGATTCCGATTTAAAAAAAAAAAAGAAGTTTCGTCTTGCCAATTGCTCAAATGGCTGGAGCCAGACGCTCGCCAATGGTGCCGCACAATGGAATTGTTTCCCCGGGTCGAGAACGACATTATCAAGAAATCATCTCCTAAATTGACTTCAGTGAAATTCTATAATTCTCACAACTTTGCTAAACGCCTGTAATTACCAAAAAAAAAAAAGTAAATACATTTTCAGAGTTTAGGCGGAGTCGTTAGAAATACAGAGTTGAAGTAGACTTTAGAAATAATCGGAAACCCAAACCTAAACAGAAAACAAGACAAAAATAAAACTCGCGTTCAAAAGATAGCGGAGGAGTATGAACCGGGCGATAGGCGAACCTATCCACTCCTATTGTGGAAAAATAAATACATATTAAATACATTTTTAGAATTTAGGAGAAGACGTTTGAGTCGAGGTAGACTTTAGAATGAATCGAAAACCCAATCCCAAACAGAAAACAAGACATAAAACTTTACTTTTGTTCAAAAGACTGGGGAGGAGTCTGAACCGGACGATAGATGAACCTATCAACTCCTCTTTGGATATCGCGAAACAGAGATAATCGTCTAAAAACCAAAGAAAATATAGGCATATTTAGAAAGATAGATTTCAAAGTAAGTCGAAGATTGGCGCAAAAAAATCTTCCTATTCTTATTCCTTCCCCCCAGTTGGTTTTGTATCGGACAAAATCGGTTTTATGCGGAATACTGTATATGCAGGATAAGGACAAAAAAATGCCCAATACCCACGACAACTGGCATTCGGCACTTTAATCCAATCAGGGAGGTACTGTCATAGAGTTGGAATCCCCGGGACCATGTTTTCCTCATAGTTTAAGGAAGGGACCAGATATTAAATTTTGATCTAGAAAGTAGTAAAAGGTATTTATCCGCACCCCCATTCGAGCGAAATGTGACACAAGGTCGTATTTAAAGTTGGATGGGAGCCCTCAGGTGCATGTACGGATAATAATTATTGAAACCCTCTCGACAGTTCCACTTTTGAGGGGCACCAGATAATGAATGACCCTAGCCACCTCCAGAAAGATAGATATTTCCTGAGGTTTGGGACGATTGTTGGGGTGCGTGCACTCCATATTGAATTTTAACCACCCGGCTCGCTTAGTAGCAAATCTCAAGTACGATCCTTCCAGATCTATAGATCCGGAAGCTTATAAGTCTATAGAACAGCGGTCGACAACCTTTTGGAGTGAGCGGACCAGAAAGCTATACGTTGTCTCAGTGAAGGGCCATGATATTAACTGTACTATAATAAACTGTCTCAGCCTCAGACTGCTCCATCCAGAAAGCTGTCTTGGTTTAGAGAGGTTTAAAAAAAAAATAACGACGTTAATGTTATATTATTTAAACAAGGTTTCTTATTTTACTGCTGGAATAACAGGATAAGCGCTAACACAATCAACAAAAATGCAAATTCCTTTACTACAAACAAAATTATTAAGGAGACCCTTGTTGTTCCCATACATATCTACTTCCAAATAATGATACCTTCATTTTCGCATTATACAATAGGCTTTTAAATTTTCCGCTTTGTAAAACATATTTATTGTAGAAGTCAGCATTTGATTCGGAATTAAATTTTGATTTTAAAATTCGTCGCATTGTAAGTTGTTATGATGTTGATTTGGGGTTAGTAAAGACAAACGCCAAATAACACGTAACACTAAAAAGGGGTTTATTAGGTTGGTAAGTAGGTACAGAAATCGCCTGAGTAGTCTATAACTAGCTCAGCCAAGAACTTCTGACTTTTGACATGCCACTATTTAACGTCTTTGTTTGTAGACAAGTTCATCTTCAAGAGGGGTGATAGGTTTCCTACACAACATAAGTAGATTAATTTTTTTTGACACTTGATCCACAAATTAATTAGATAATTAGTGTCCTGATATTAAGTTGGTGGGCCGGAGAAAAATCCTTCACGGGCCGGATGTGACCCAGGGGTCGGGGGTTGCCGACCCCTGCTATAGAATGATCGTACTTTGTGGGTTATATTATTGCCTATTCAGACTGACGTGTGTAGTCGGTATTTAGGCCTAATTAAAAGGCCAGTATTTAGAAAGCTAATTTTCAAGGCAAGCAGGCTGTGATTTATGTAACACAGTTTTACGATCCTAACTCTTTCGATTCAGTGGGTCTTGAGCGAGATTCAAAGACCGAAGTTGTTAAAAACTGGTTCATGGGAGGTAACTCTTGCTCGACTAAAAGTAAAATTTCATTGTTACAGAAATTGTGGAATTAAGATAAAAATAAAATACAAAAAAAATCATTTAAATTAAATTCAATAAATATCATTTAAAAATATCATTTAAATTAAATTCAATAAATATTTAAGTGATACAATATTAACCATGAAAAAATATTACAAACCGAGGTAAAAATAACATAATTTATTCAATTTAAATAATTTGTCGTCTCAGGAAAATTACATGAAAATTTACTAAGCTCGAGAAATTAAAAAGAAAAATCGGGAGATCCAGTGTGATGGCTTCACTTAACTTGACAATTATCATTAAAAATCTCGGCCTTCACCTGAGCTCGAAACCCTTCTATCGTTGCCAGTAAGTGCGAAATGGATAATTATATCCCCCTTATAAAAATAATCTGTACTAAGTTTAGTTTAGTTTGATCCAAGCACACGAGTATCGTAGTCCAAAGGGTCTTCTTAGGAAGCTTGCTAACAACTGGTCCATGGTGGGGCGCCCGAACAGAAAATATTATTATATATTAGTATGGTTACCCAGCGTTGCCTATCAAAATAATAATAATCTTCAAATTTATTATGAACAATTAAATCATATAATAATTTTCAATATGTATTTATTTTTATATTTCCTGTCCTATCTGTAGTGAGAAAGGGGATAAATCAACTTAAGTTAGTAAATTAATGAGTTATTATTTCCCTTAATCGTTTTAATAATCTATATGAATAAAATATTTATCTGCATTTTGGCAATAATTAATTCCCGAGCAAAAAGAACCGTTTTAAGTAATCAGTTCGTTTACTTCTACGTTTCTTAGATTGCAGTCTTATTTGTTCAAGCCTTTCATGCGAGGCACTCAGATACCTTTGTTAAATGATAGTCTTGCTTCAACTTGATCTTGGAATACGCTTTGTCGTCGCCGTCTTTGGCGTTCCGTTGCTAATCTTTTTCTTCCAAGAGATATTTTTTATTTCAATGTTATATTAAACGCATACAACTTTTAACATGGACAGATATTGGGCAAGAAAAAAAAGAAGAAGCGATTTATATAATAATAGGAGCAATCAATGAATCATAGATACGATTGAATGTCTAAAAATATATAAAGGGAACAGATTCAGTAAAAGGTTCATTTGCCTCTACTTTTAGTTTTGAAATCCTTATTTTATTGAATTTCAATACACTGTTTCAAGTCTTTTGTTTCATTGCACCTTAAAACTGTCTAACAAGTGCCGACATTTTTGACAGCACGGGTACGCTAGTATTATCATTAATACTACTAATAATAATATCATCACTACTACTACTACTACTACTACTACTAATAATAATAATATTTCAACCCCCTACGTCATTTAATTTATTGTGACAATATTCGCTACAATCCTATTATAATTGTGCTGTCGGAGTTAGCTCCTCCCTAATTGGTTACTAGGGGGCGCACTCTCTACACTATAAATACTGGGAAACTTCTTGCCTCGTTCTCTTTTCTACTTTGCATTTCAGCGGACACATTTAAAAATGTAATCTCTCACGGAGAACAGCGTTTTCGCCCACTTGTGGGAAAACGCCATGAAGCACACATACACGTACATACGAACATTCACCAAAATAGAAACTCTTTACGTCCACACACAAACACTAATGTTAATGTCTTTGTCACTTGTAAATTTGTTGCTTAAAACATATTTGTTGACATATTTATTTCGGTCTTGTTTGTCTTCTTTACATCCTCGGTTGGACACAATTTGAGTCCGCCATTTTCTTGTAGTTGGACCTTCTAGCAGGAAATAAACAGCAAGTGTTCCTAATTCAACAACATGTAAATACCCCCGGGCCTCTACAGTGCTTTTTGTTCGCATGACCGTCAATACCTAATAAATAATGAACTATTCTGTGTTGATCGTGTGGAAAGGGAGGAAGACATTACTTGGTTTCATTGAGAAAGAAAGAAAGAAAGAAAAAAAGAAAAAAAGAAAGAAAGAGAAAAAAAGAAAGAAAGAAAGAAACAAAAAAAGAAAGAAAGAAAGAAACAAAAAAAGAAAGAAACAAACAAAAAAAAGAAAGAAACAAAAAAGAAAGAAAGAAAGAAAGAAACAAGAAAGAAAAAGAAAGAAAAAAAAAGAAAAAGAAAAAGAAAGAAAGAAGTGTTTAACGTCTGTTTCAGTGAAATGGAAAAAGTTGTTCATGTTTATGATTATTATTGCAATGGAGAAACTATGAAATTTTCACTGGTTAAAAACAAGTTTAATTTCATTTTTTGTCGCTGTTTAAATAATCTATAAAGAAAACAATCTTTAACTCAGTTTTAAATTAAAACTTAGTTAGATTCTTTAAAACTTTTAAATCTTTTCTGTCAATTTGTGCCAGGCTTAAGCTCCAAACTACAATATTTAGACACTACGAATAATTAGTGAGTTCGAACCTTCCTGGGGGTCACATAAAAACTCCATAGTAAAATTAACCACCATCGATTAACAATATACAATAAGCAATATCATCCAAATAGAATTTCTAAAATATGAAATGGTTCCAGGAAAACTTGACACGAAGCGAGGCCGAAAGTTGAACTAAGCCTGCCAATTATTCATTCCTTACCGACGACCGCTATACTACCAGCACACACTGTATCTTGCATAGAAGTATATGTAAAATTTCAGATAGAGTTCACTGTGAAAAGGACAATATGAATAAAGACAAAAGGAAAACTTAGGTTCATTTTTAAATTTAAGAACGCCCATAAATATTCATCAGGTTAGCCGAAAAATCAGGCAAGCTATGGAGGACGACAAGTGACGCAATTCAATGTGTAAAACGAATGAGAGTAAAAATGATGTTCTTGAATTTCTTTAACTCGATCTGATCTGTTACCCCTAACTCTGGTGCCCCCGTTTCTGATCAAGGATCCTGTCCATATTTGGCAAAACAAAGAAACGTAGGCTTTCTCCAAAAATGGGAGGGTAGGAAAAAGTAGATTTTAAGAAGTGGAGGAGAATATGAAGGCGAGGATGATTTTAAGGGTAAGGAGGGAGACGCCGTGGGAAGTGGATTTTGTAGGACTAGTAATAAAATATCGACGCGCGTTAAATGAAGAGAAAATGTCATAGGAGTGGTGGTGGTGGTGGTGGTGGAAAAGAACCTTAGAGAGAGGAATTCAGACAGCCCCCATTATATATATATATATATATATATATATATATATATATATATATATATATATATATATATATAGGTGAGTGTGTGTGTGTGTGTGTGTGTGCGTGTGTGTTTGGCGGGGGGGGGATATATGAATGGAAGGGTTGCTGTCTACAATACATGAATGAGATGTTCACCATATCAGTGAGAAACAAAAGAAAGAAAAAGAGAAAAAGCAAATACATAAAAAAGAAAGAAAGAAAAATAAGAAAGTAAAAAGAAAAAAGGTATAAAAGAGAAATAAAGAAATAAATAAAAAAAATGAAAGAAAGACGAGAAGAACTAAAGAAAGAAAAATAAGAAAGAAAATAAAAAGGAAAGGTATAAAAGGGAAAGAAAGAAGAAAAAATGAAAAAAAAGAAAAGAAAAAAAAAGAAAGAAGAAAAAGAAAAAAGAAAAAAGAAAGAAAGAAGAAAAAGAAAAAGAAATAAAGAAAGAAGAAGAAAAGAAAGAAATAAAAATAAAGAAAGAAGAAAAGAAAGAAAAAGAAAAGAAAAGAAGAAGAAAGAAAAAGAAAAGAAAGAAAAAGAAAAAGAAAGAAGAAAAGAAGAAAAAGAAAGCCAAAAGAAAGAAGAAAAGAAAAAGAAAGCCAAAAGAAAGAAGAAAAGAAAAAGAAAGACAAAAGAAAGAAGAAAAGAAAAAAAGAAAGACAAAAGAACGAAAGAAAGAAAGAAAAAGAAAGCCAAAAGAAAGAAGAAAAGAAAAAGAAAGACAAAAGAAAGAAAAAAAAATAAAGAAGAAAGAAGAAAAGAAAGAAGAAAAGAAAGAAGAAAAGAACGAAATAAAGAAAGAAGAAAAGAAAGAAGAAAAGAACGAAATAAAGAAAGAAGAAAAGAAAGAAGAAAAGAACGAAATAAAGAAAGAAGAAAAGAAAGAAGAAAAGAACGAAATAAAGAAAGAAGAAAAGAAAGAAGAAAAGAAAGAAGAAAAGAACGAAATAAAGAAAGAAGAAAAGAAAGAAAAAGAAAAAAACGAAATAAAGAAAGAAGAAAAGAAAGAAGAAAAAAATGAAATAAACAAAGAAGAAATAGAACGAAATAAACAAAGAAGAAAATGAAATAAAGAAAGAAAAAATATATAAGAGAAAAAAGAAAATAAAGAAGAGAACAAAGAAAGAAAGAAAGAAAGAAAAGAAAGAAAGAAAGAAAGAAAGAAAGAAAGAAAAGCGAAAAGAAAGGATAAAAAGAAAGACAGAAAAAACGATTTAAAGAAGAAGTAAAGAAAGAAAGAATTTCTGTCAGGAGAGAAGACAAAAGAAAAACAAAAGGTCAAAAAGTCAAACAAGGATTAGATCACAAGGCGCCAAAAAGTACGACTGTAAATCTGAGAGACAAAGAAAGATAAGCAAACAAAGAAATGAAAAAAAGAAAAAGTAAAAGAAAGAAAATCTTCATTCCCGCCGTAAGATTATCAACAGGCCTAACACCGACGTGACTGACTTTGTTATTTTTTATTTTTACTTCGAGGTTTTTGGCATTTCTTCTTCTTTGCCGCGTCTTTTTAGGGCATAGGCGATCATTGCTCTCCACAACTTCCTATCCTGTGTGGCTCTTAGCAGTTATTCTCCCTTTGCTAAGCACCACCGCTCGTCATTCCGTCATCCATTCCCACAGACTCATCAGATATGTAGCTCGCTGCCTTCCCATTTCTCCCCTGCCGTCAGTATGCCGCGTGACGGTTAAATTTTCCAAGCCCTTCTTCCTCATGTGTCCAAGGAATTTCTGCCGTCTTTTCTTGATTTTGTGTAGAAGTTGTCATTTTCTTTAAGACTTCCTTGTTGCTCACTCGCCCCGTCCATAGAATTCTCAGTATCCTTCTGTAGAACCGCCTTTCTTCTGTCTCCAGTTCTGAAAGATTTGCATTTTCACTGAAACAGGCGTTAAACACTTCTATCTTCACCTCTTCCTTTCATTTTCTCAATGAAACCAAGAAGAGACTTTGATGGTTATTTTTAAGCGTTGCTTAGATGTGGTATAAGGCCGAAAGTACGGGACACCCAGTGAGAATCGATCTCACTACTCAGAAGTAATTGACCTAACAAAACTAATTAATAAAGAATGAGAAGAAAGAAAAGGAAAATAAATAAAGGAAAATAAATAAAATGGTATAAAAGAAAAAGAAAGAAAATAAAGAAAGACGAAAATAAAGAAAGACGAAAAGAAAGAACTAAATAAGGAAAGAAGAAAAGAAAGAACTAAATAAAGAAAGAAAAGAAAAAAAACTAAATAAAGACGAAAATAAGTTCCCCAAGTAGCGTATTTGATGTCTTTTGTCTTGTCATGCGATCAAAACGGAATAGTCTGTTATTTATGAGGTATTGGCATGGCGTAATGGTCGTGCGAGCTAACGAAGGGAGGGAGGGAGGGACAAGCACAGTTATAATAGGATTCGGGTACATCGGATAAAGTGTCAAGTCAAATATATGCTTCTATGGCCGATGTGCTGCAAAAGGCTATCGGGGCGGAAACTGAGTTTGGCGTACCAGCCTCAAATTCCATCCGAGGATTTTGCATTCACTTTCACGCAAATACTCTAGCAAACAAATGAATCTTGCTACGTGATGAGTACGGCTACACCTCTAAAAACATGTTTACTCAGGGAGGGGTTCCTCCAACTGGATTTGGATACTTTTTTATCACTTCACTCCATGCAAGGTCGATAATGCCACTAAGGCGATAGGGTCTACAGGAAGTTTTAGAAGGAACCGGAAAAATCAATCTTAAACAGGGAACAAGGAGTAAATCTATACTCCTGTTCAAAAGGCCAGGGAGGAGTGCCAACCGGACGATAGGCGAACATCTACTCCTGTAACTATTTTAGAAGCTAAATGTTTTAAGGAAGAAAAAAAAAGCGAAGTTTTCTGATTTTTTAAAGAATAATGATTTTAGACAAATTATACATCTCGATTGAGACCAGGTATTTAACTTGTCTCTCCACCAAGACGAGTTGTGGCACAAGGTCTTTTTTTAAGGCGGGGGCCCGAGCGCGTACACCCGGGCTAGGAACAAAAATTGCCCGCAGACCCCGCAACCGTCAGTTGAGCTGGCCTCGGTGCGAGCATCGATCCCTCTCTCTGGTGCAATGAGAGGGCGCGACCTCGGCCAGCTGTTCCCCCAGGGTTCGGCACCTCTCAGTATAATCTTTCTCAGTTGCCACTCTGCCCAAGGACAGAGAGGCAACCTTAGAGATGATAAATAACGTGTTACAAAACTCTCGAGGGAGGGACTGATTAAGACTAAGAAGAAAACTTTAGTCGTCTTTTGCTTAATCCCAAATTTCAACAAAAAAAGAAATCCCTGAATCGCCTTCTCCAACCCCATATACCGCTTTTGATGCTTTTATCTTAGCTTTTTTACTCCATTTCGATGTTGCTTTTTTTTTTTTTTTTTTCCTGCCTCTCCTTTCTTTCAGGATTGTTCCCGCCGAAATTTGAGATGTCTGTGCCAAAAAAAAAAAAAAAAAAAACCCCAAGAGTTACAAAATCAGCGGATGGAATGTAAGAAAATCGGTAGGGTGACATTGCTAATAGAAAAGCGGTTTTGAATCGTACAGTAGTAGGCACTTAAGTTAAACTTAAGAGGATATTTTATTACCATTACTCATAAAGCGAAACCCCATATTCTGGTTAATATCTCATTCCTATTTATCTTTTGTCAGTGGGGCGGATAATGGTTCTGTTTCCTCCTCTTCAAACCAAAAATTAAAATGTCAAGATATATATATATATATATATATATATATATCTTGACATTTTAATTTTTATATATATATATATATATATATATATATATATATATATATATATATATATATGTTAAATTCCCAGATGAATTCTGTGGACATTTCGATTTCATTTTTTGCCTTGAAAAAGTCAGAAGACGAAACGCGTCGGCAAAATGTAAGATTTTTTCCAATTGTCATTTGATACCATATATATATATATATATATATATATATATATATATATATATATATATATATATATATATATAAACAGAGAGAGAGAGAGAGATGGTTGAATATGAAGTGATTGCTAGAGAATTGGGAACAAGTATGGAACAAAAAATAATAGTCATACCTATAATTATTAGAGCACTTGGAACGAACAACAGAGTTTTAAAGATTAGTATTGAAATCCATCCAAGATTGAGTTGAAAATATTTATTTAATTTATAGAAGTTATATTGAATTCGGAAAATATTGAAGCATCTTGTTGCCACTTGATACCTACCGAAAGCTTGTGTGAAAAGTCATAGAATAGAATTAGTAGAAAATATTTTAATCGTTGAAGAGAGGACGCAACGTGTTTTTGAAGCGATAAAAACTCTTGTAATGCCAATCCTTTGTAATATACGCCTGCCTCGCTCTGTCGATTCGGTCTGGTTTGGCTGTTTCGGCTGAGAGGTGCGGATCGTATTTCAAGTGACATCTGGTTTTGAATATATTCTCAGAAAAAAAAAAGAAAAAAAAAACGACTCATTTGGCGCTATTTTGAATTTGCAATCCCAACCTTAAAACGCTTCTTCCCGCCCATTAAAATTTGCATGATGACATTTCAAACTGAAAATCTGGAAACTATTTATGGCTTCAGTGAAGGTAATCAATATAATTAAAAGTGTTTTCAATTTAATACAAATTCAAGGACCAACAATATTAAACAGGATATAAATCCATGACGATTTTTAAAAAAAAAATCAATTCACCTCAAGTAAGGCGATAATGCCACTAAGGTGCAAGAGGCTACTGGAAATTAAAGAGAAAGAAAAGACTTTAAGAAAGAACCAGGAACCCAATCGTAAACAAGAAACAAGGGATAAACCTCTACTCCTGTTCAAAAAACCGGGAGGGATGTGAATAGACGAACCTATCTACTTTTATTGAAAAAAAATAGTAAATAAAATTTCAGATTTTCGGTGGAGATATTAAAATTCTAGAGATGAAGTAGACTTTATAAAGGAGCTGGAAACGCTATCCTAAATGGGGAACAATAGATAAAAACCGAGGAGGAGTGTGAACTGGGCGATAGATGACCCTATCTACTCTTATTAAATGACTTAAAAGTTTCAATTATTGTACTTTTTTACGGCCTGACAAATCTCCATGAGTGGCCAAGGTTACTAGGGGTGGAGAATAGATCTTTTTTTCTTTTATCGAGTCACCGTCCCTTAGACTGGTTGCCAATCAAAGCTAGTGGGCCCAGTCTGCCCTGCTATATAATTTATAACTGGAGGAGAAAAATGGGTTCATATCTTTCCCAAGCGGCATTTATGCGAAGGTAGACATAACGAACTCGACCGGAATTCGAACTCGGCACTCTGATTTACCTTTACCGGGTCGCTAACCGTTACGCAACTCTCACATCATTTCACTGAAAGATTATCTGTTCTCTGTTTACGATGGCGAAATTTCGATCCCGGCCTGCCTGGGGTGATCCGTTTAAATTTGCAAGTCTCGTAGAATTTTAGATTTTCTATCTTCCCTAGACGGCTGTGAGGGTAGGGTAACGGTTATCGGCACAGAAGGTAGAACCAGCGCGCCGAGTCTGCGGCGTTCGTTTTTACGCCAAGCTTCTTGGGAGAGGCATGACTCTGTATCTTCTCTCCTGTCAGTTCTGAATTAAATAGCAGCGTAGTCTTGGGGCTAGACTTGAGGGTCTACCAGTTTAAAAGGAGGAAAACTCTTTGAAAACTGTGGAGAAGGCAACAGGAAACCACTCCGCTATCTTTCCCATGAACGCATTGTAATTCATAGATAATCAAAACGAAAGAAATATGTGGAAAAAGTCATTATCGCCTACGTCCTGAAGGGACATGGTATTTAAAAATATTCTAGGCTTGTTACTGCATTTTGGGGGTGAGGGCGAGTAACATTATAAATGGCAGAATGTGAACAGGGAGAGATAGGCGTCAAATTTTGCTTTACAAAGGATAGGAAGTCGTGGAAGAGCCATAATCGCGCACGTTCTGAAGGAACACAGCGCGTCAAAGAAATATCTGATAACTCTTATTTGGGATCAAGTGGTAGCAAGCCTTCTCAAATCACCAGCGCTTTATTCAGTATTCGAAAAAATTTGATTTTTTTTTTTTTTTTTTGTTGTTGTAAATTCGAAATTATTCTAGTTTTACATCGAAACTCTTCGGAATCGTTGTCAACGCCCCAAAAACATTCGTTTAATTTCCCATTCGTTCTAATCTTTCCTTCGCTTAAGTCATTACATTTCTAGTTTGTCTTTCAGCAAATCATCAATTACATTTTTGATTAAACATAATGATTGTCTAACTTCAGTATTCTTTCTTTCCATCTTTGCTGTTTACTTTTTTGTCTATCTCTTTCCCTTTCCTGCCTTTCTTTTTCAAGCAATTTCCTTACTTCTCTCTGTCTTTTTTATTTCGTCTTTTTTCCCCCCATCATTCTATTCTTTCTTTTTTTTTATCTTTCTTTCATTCAATTTTTTCTATTTAGTCTCTCTTTACTGTTTTCTTTTTTTCTTTTTTGAATTTTCTTTCTTTTTTCTTTCCTTCTTTCTTTCTTTCTTTCTTTCTTTCTTTCTTTCAATGATTCTATCTTTTCTACTTTGTTTTTATTATCTTTTTCTGTTTTACTCTTTTTTCTTTTTTTTCTTTTACTTTGATATTCTTTCTTTTTTCTTTTTTTCTTTCTTTCATTCAATCATTCTATCTTTTCTGTTTTCCTTTTCTATTTTGCCGACTTCGTTTTTTCTTTTCTATTTTTCTCTGTCCTGCTTTGTTTTTCTTTCTTTTCTATTTTGTCTCTCTTTCTTTTTCATTGTTTTGTTTCTTCGTTCTTTCCATTTTGTATTTCTTTCTTTTCTATTTTTCTTTCTTTCTTTAGCAATGACAAAGTTCAGATAGAAAGAACTCCGCCTTAGATATTAAAACTTAAATAATGTTTATTTGACGTGTTCAAAATGTTGCCCGAAACCCCACCCACGAAAACATTAAGTTCTAAGCTGATATATTGTGCCGACATTTTTATGTAGACATTTTTCAACAACTTAATTAACTTTTAGGCGGCGATAACCATGTCTGCGTTCAACAAGAAAAGAATGCATAATTTTTTCATTTCAGACACATTCCCATCACATTGACTCCCACACTTACTCTCAATTTTTTCATCTGTTTATTCATTGTTTTATATGCGTATGTGTAGTATTTACATACTTTTAAAAAGCTTTCAAAGGAATTTAAAATAGATCACGCTTTTATTTGTATTATTCGTAACAAAGAAATATACGACTATATAAACCTTTTTTTAAAAAAATCAGTCCTACTCGAAGGTCTGTCAGACATGGGAGGTAATGGACTTTATTCTCGCATGCTATGACACGTGGCACGAATATATATATATATATATATATATATATATGCAATGTAACCCGGATATAAGAGAGTTGTCGGGACCGGAGAAGAAGTCTCTTGTATCCGGGTTTCTCTTATATCCGGGTTTGGTCTATTTTATATACATTAACACAGGCTCTAATTTGGGACCAGAAAAAATCTCTCTTATATTCGGGTTTCTATTATATCCGGGTTATATATATATATATATATATATATATATATATATATATATATATATATATATTTGGAAAAGTTTTTGTCTCGCCGATTATCCAGCGATATTTAAAAAATAATTTTATTTCACAAGAATGGTATTAATTTTTTTCACTTTAAACAAGGGGATTTTCTTTTAAATGTATCGTCATAGAAATGTGATTTTTTTTTTCTAACAAATTTTAAGCCAGATTTTATTTGTATTTTTTAATTTTTAAATCGGTATCACCCCATGCAAGGCAATAAAGCCACTAAGACACAAGTGGTTACACGTGGAAGAATTAGGAACGCAAATGTTAAATAATGAGCGGGAAGAGAAAAGAAAAGAGTAATCAGCAGGATTAGCGATTGACGTTGTATTTAAACTTTTGTGGATTAAAGTTGGCTGGAAAGCATGGAGTTGGAAGAGAGTTTCACAAGCGAGAAGTGCGAGAAAAGAGCATAGAATTTATTTTACGCTTACATCTTACCAGCTCAACTGTAAATTGATGAGATTTAGTTGTGTTTTTTTGTTTTGTTTTTTTTTTTTTATTTTATTTTCGTGGTTTTACGTATTTCAAATTGTTTCAGTATTAATTTACTAAGAACTTATATATCCCCCGTTTTAATAAGGGGTGCTGAAAAATTCTCATCAAGCGCTTTTCCGCCATTCCTGGACCAAAATGTACTTCGTTTCGAAACGTTTTCCCTTTTCTCACAATCAACCTAAAGACGAGTGTTGCTTATTGAATAGCATCGGCATCGTTTTTTTTTTTTTTTTTAGGGTGACACCTTGAATTTTCTTTTTATAGAAATTAATCACTGCCACTCCCGTGATCGAGCACGCTAACAAACACACAAAGATACGCATGCACGCCCCCCCCCACACACGTACACAAAGACATACACAGGGGCACGCAAACACATACGTACGCACGCACGCACGCACGCACGCACGAAGACATACACAAAAACCACACAAACACAAATAAACTTAAACCTGCGTACATGAGAAATAGTTATCACTATGGCTTGGGTAAGTGATTGATAAAACAGAAAAAAAATTAATTTAATAAATGACACGTTTCATTCAGAAATATATAATTATTTTGAAATATAACAATTTAAACAACCAGTATTCATTGAAACTGGTTTTGATTTTTTTTTAATTGCAAGAAAATCGTCAACAGGTACATGTAAACGCCCACCTTCAAATATAAATAAAAAAGCGAGCCCATTACTAACGAAGTGAGATTGCTACGTAATGTCGTATCTTACACCACACGACGGCAAATAATACGAGAATACATGATACAACAAGCTAAAATAATATAAAAACTTAAAAAGCTTTCATTCTTAAAGCCTTTTTAAGGAAACCAAAACTTATTGAGATTTTGAATATTATCAAGTTACTGAGACTTTAAATAAATTCTGCTTAGAGAGAAACGTTCCTTGGGTGTAGCCACGTGCATGCCGTATTCATAACGCACGGACACCATAATGCTGACATTTAAAGAAAAATATCGTTATAAAAAAAAAAAAAAAACTAAAACCGCCAACATATAGTATTTGGCGCCAAAGTCTTAGATCTTGCTAATGGCTAAACGAAAGCGCTCGAACAAATACTTCTTAGACTGAAAATTGGATGGTAACAAGTAAAAATAAATAAATAAGTATAAATATTTTTTTTTAGTCTTTAAAGCCGCTGCCCAAAATTCGCACGCACAAAAAATAAAAAGTATGAAAAACCTATTTTCCCGACTTCAAGTTTCGTTGAAATTAATACGTTCATTGTATAGTTAATTTAAATCGAACGAATTTACGTGGCAGTTATTTAACTTTACTTAGTTTTTGTCTAAAGAAAAAAAAAGTTACAGAAAGCAAGCTTAGTTTTTGATGTTATACAAAACAGCAAGTAAAAAAATTATCCGAACTTTCGCCGTATGAGTGCAGATAGTTTCTTATTTATTTGCATTCCCTCATATTTTAAATCCGTTTTTTACTTCACGACCTTATTTCTCAAGGACGTTATTACGTGAGGCAAGTAATTACTATTAGTAACGAATGCTGTATTTCTTAATATCCAACGCTTTATTTTAAAAAAAAACAAAAAAACCTGCTTGCTTTAATAAAAGCGTTATATTCTTAAATACACTGATCGGCGTTTTTTTTTTACTGGGCGAAACACAATCTTCGTTAATTTGCTGGCTGATAAAAATTTATATATATATAAATTTTGATCAATAATATATATGTGTGTGTGTGTGTGTCAAAATGAATAAAGTATTCTTGCTTGCTAGTGATATGTTGCCACTTTTTAAAAGAATTTTTTGTGGATTATCTGTTGCCACCTTTCAATTTACAATATTGCTGATCTTTTATAAAGTTAGACGTGGTATTTAAAATGTGTTTAATAATTGTTTTTTAATTAAAACTTTTTTTTCTTCAAATTTATTCGCTTACTTGTGTAAATGTAAATAAAGTATATTTAGGTAACACGTCTTCATTCAAACAAGTTTAAAAGAACCCACAACGTCTGTTTCATGCTTTATCGTATATTTGGAAATAGATAGACAGCTAGACCTCTTATCGATGTAGCGAGTTCGAATTTTGGCTGTGTTGACCTGTAGATAGAAAAGCATAAACTAACTTCTTTTTTTTTTTTTTGTGAAAGATACAATAAAAGTAAAACGTTAAACAGACAAACCTTGTCGGTTGTGTGTGTGTTCGTGGTTGAGTTCCCGTCAAGCATGCTAATGAATTTATCAGCCATTTTTTCTACTTTTACTACAGCCTAAGAAGGGAAAGTAATAAAATACTTACTCGCCAACGCAAATATCATACCATACATATTTTTTTTTTCATAGGGCAGAATGAAGGGTTAAAACTGATTCATGCCTTTTGAGAAAGGCATGGAAATCAACTCAGTATAGGGGCAGTTAGTTTCACGGTTCAATGCAAAGCTTATCAAGTATACTGCAAACTTTAATTTTGAGTAGCCACCCGTTTTTAAACAGTACGTATTACGTCTTCCGACCGACGCACTCAAGAAAACTTAAAGAAAATGTACCCGCACCTCTTGGACGGGTACGAACCCGTGTTGCCCTTTATAAATGACTAAAGATTTATAGTTGTATTACTTATGGCACGGACTAATATCTCTACACATAGCGCTTAATGTTTTAAACATATAACCGAATGGGTAAATTTGAAATTTAGAGTTATGCAATCGATGTTTGGTTGGATAGATGTGAGTTTGTGACCCTGGGTTTCACACTTTAGCGATCGTCAGACAATTTTGGGTTTCACGCTGACGATCGCTAAAGCGTGAAACCCAGGGTCACAAACTCACATCTATCCAACCAAATATGTTAGCTCTATCTCTGATATTGAGCGCTTTCTAATAAGTACCGCGCATATAATATATAAATAATTATACATATATATATTTGTTTATATGCAGACATTTTTCATATATATATAGTGTAACCCGGATATAAGAGAGATTTTCTCTGGTCCCAAAGTGTTCCCATATTACCTAAACAAAATAGACCAAACCCGGATATAAGAGAAACCCTGATATAAGAGACTTCTTCTCCGGTCCTGACAACTCTCTTATATCCGGGTTACACTGTATATATATATATATATATATATCTTAGGAAATGGTTTTAAATCTGACCTATTTTTATATTTATTTTCTTTAAATGTTATTTTTCATGGATATTTTTTATACTTATATTTTAGTAGAAGCTCTGTTTTTTTTTTTTTTGTTTTTTTTTTTATAATTAAACAGTATTTTATTTTATATTTTTATCAGTATATAAGAAGACTTTAAGAGAAACGAGAAACCCAATCCTAAACAAGGGATGAACCTCTACCCCTGATCTATCTCTCTCTCTCTCTCTCTCTATATATATATATATATATATATGTGTGTGTGTGTGTGTGTGTGTGTGTGCGTGCGTGTGTGTATAAATTTCAGATATCATACTGTATATATAAATAAAATTATGTGTGAAAAGACAATAAAGACAAAACAAAACTAAAATCTTTTATTTACCGACGCGTTTCGTCATCTGATGAACTTCATTAAAACAATCAGATAGAGTAAATGACAAAACGAATAAAAAAAATATATAAAATAAATGAAAACTTATGTTAGCTGATGCATTTCGTCCTCTGAAGGACTTTATCAAAGCAAAGCAAAGAGATATTTTTTTTTACATTCAACATCATCACTTGATAATTAAGACACAGGGGTGTTGAAACAAAATAGCTATTTTTGTAGTGATTTTATAACATTTATGTTATAATTTTTTAAATAAATAATTATATATATATATATATATATATATATATATATATATATATATATATATATGTGTGTGTGTGTGTGTGTGTGTATAATTCCATGACTGGTTAATCGAATATGGTTATTTATAGCATATTATTATTATTATTATTATTATTATTATTATTATTATTATTATTATTAACAAATAAGTTAAGGCCACTGCTGCGTTAAAAAATTTACACTGTTACACTAATTTTACAAAATAATCTTTTATGCGTCAAAAGTACATGATCAAAATTACATACAAAATAAATTAATATTTACAAACTTAAATATTATATTACAAAACTGAAATCAAATAGGAATTATTAACCTACATTATACATTGTAAAATAAAAAATAAACTAGTGAAATTGAAATACAAGTGAACTATACATTGTATTGTGTGATCGAGAATATCTCTCCTCCTTCTTTTTCTTCTTTTTTCTTTTTCTTCTTTTTCTTAAGGCCTGCGAGGGTTTTGCGCATTTTGCCTTGTCACATGCCGAGAAAATCCAGACTTACTTCAGCATTCTATATATTACAAATTGAGTGGGTTAAATAGAGAAATTAGTAACGTGTTGAAAGTCTTCCATACGCATATGACTACTTAGTCTGACCATTTCGAGCGAGGTAGAAAAGTTTCCAAATATGTGAAAATAAATTTAAATTACTTTGTGCTGGCAAAAAAATGCAACAGTGAAAGCATCTTTTTTTTTACATTTTTTTTTATTTTTGTACCTTTTAGCACGCAACACTTTGCAAACTAACAGGTTGAGAACGACAAACTAAGTTAAAATAAATATTTACTTACAAAATATTTACCAATTAAAAAACGAAAAAAAATCCACTTTACCTTAGTGTGGCGCGAGTCTACAAAGCACAGATCGTCGATGGAGTATGGGACTCATTCAACATGAGCGAGGGCTTGCCCGATTAGTTCGCTAATCAGCACCCTACAACGTGGCATATTTGTATTCGTGGCCTATGTAAACTATCTCTATCTCATTCTCTTTATCTCTTATTCTGTTTAGTTTATATCTATCTATCTATCTACTCGAAACATTATTTATTTGTTCATCTATTTATTTATCAGTCTTGGAAACATTTCAAATTTGTTATCTATTTATTTATCAGTATATATATCTATCTATCTATCTATCTATCTATCGAAACATTATTTATTTGTTATCTATTTATCTGTCTACTGGAAACATTAAACTCAAATCGTTATCTATCTATCTATTATCTATCTATCTATCTATCTATCTATCGAAACATTATTTATTTGTTATCTATTTATCTGTCTACTGGAAACATTAAACTCAAATCGTTATCTATCTATCTATCTATCTATCTATCTATCTACTCGAAACATTATTTAATCATTTATCTGTCTACTGGAAACATTAAACTCAAATCGTTATCTATCTATCTATCTATCTATCTATCTATCTATCTATCTATCTATCTATCCAACTGAAACATTATTTATTTGTCTATCTATTTATCTGTCTACTGGAAACATTAAACTCAAATCGTTATCTATCTATCTATCTATCTATCTATCTATCTATCTATCTATCTATCTATCTACTCGAAACATTATTTATTTGTCTATCTATTTATCTGTCTACTGGAAACATTAAACTCAAATCGTTATCTATCTATCTATCTATCTATCTATCTACTCGAAACATTATTTATTTGTCTATCTATTTATCTGTCTACTGGAAACATTAAACTCAAATCGTTATCTAAATCATCTATATTATCATTATCTATCTATCTATCTATTACTCGAAACATTATTTATTTGTTCATTATTTATCTGTCTACTGAAAAACATTAAACTCAAATCGTTATTATCTATCTATCTATATCTATCTATCTATCTATCTATCTATCTATCTCTGAAACATTATTTATTTGTCTATCTATTTATCTGTCTACTGGAAACATTAAACTCAAATCGTTATCTATCTATCTATCTATCTATCTATCTATCTACTCGAAACATTATTTATTTGTCTATCTATTTATCTGTCTACTGGAAACATTAAACTCAAATCGTTATCTATCTATCTATCTATCTATCTATCTATCTATCTATCTATCTATCTATCTATCTATCTATCTATCTACTCGAAACATTATTTATTTGTCTATCTATTTATCTGTCTACTGGAAACATTAAACTCAAATCGTTATCTATCTATCTATCTATCTATCTATCTATCTATCTATCTATCTCTACATACACAAACAGACACACTCACTCACACACACACACTCTCTCTCTCCCCTGTATATAATGACTAACTTATGACTAAATGATTGCACATGCTCAAAAATGTAAAAATACATGCGATGCGATTGAGTACATGCACATACGTTTATGAATTCGCGTACGTAAATGTAATGCACGCAGAAGATGCTATAAAACGCACATGTGTTATACACATGCTTACACTGAGTATATTTTCATAATGTTAAATATGCACATATTTGTACACATTTTTATTTTGGAAGACAACCTTCTAAACACAGAACCTTTAACCTGATTTTAAAATCGAAAAAGGAAATAGATATTTTTTTTGTAAAAATTGAAAATTAACTTCTAGTTTTTTGTTTTTTTTGTGTGTAATCATTTCATAAATGATGCTTTCTGAAATAAGATAATGTCATAAAACTTTTCCGCAACAAGTTTTGAAATAATTAATATACTTTGAACTTACATGTTTTCCATTCTCTGCTTTCGTGCCAGTCTCGGGATTCTGTTTTGCAGGCTCTTTTTCGTCGGTCCTGATGCCAAGGCTCGTTATGGCAGAAGAAATAGTATTTCATTGTTTGTCCTTACTTCTTCCTCCTCCCCCACCCCACGGCCATCACCAACCCCATCCCCGACTCACTCTGAGTACTGGCTTATCAAGATCGGTGGAGGAATTTTTAAGAGTGCCGGCCTAAAAGTAGGAGTGGATCGGACCGGGTGAGGATGGCAGGGAGAACCAACATGGGATGCAAAGGGCGGGGAGTCATGATGAATGTTAAAGAAAAATTGTTTGCTTTCGTCTACACCTTGCAGTTTTTTATTTCTCGACTTTTTTCTTATTGTATATATATATATATATATATATATATATATATATATATATATATATATATATATATATATATAAAACCCACATCACATACACGCATACGTAGTTGACGGATTTTATCTGTGTGCGTGTGTGTCGCTGTGTAGATGTAATAGGCTTGTTAATGAAATTTGAGGAATAAAAAGCTAACAAAATGAT
The DNA here is from genome assembly GCA_903632075.3 of Acanthosepion pharaonis. Lineage (NCBI taxonomy): Eukaryota > Metazoa > Mollusca > Cephalopoda > Sepiida > Sepiidae > Acanthosepion > Acanthosepion pharaonis. The sequence continues at coordinate 700,798 of CAHIKZ030005499.1, forward strand.
AACACTATTGGCAATAAAATGTTGACGGAACTGACACCAAATCGGTTGGGTTTCAATCCGGGCTTGAGGCATTCGGATGTCTAGTCGCGCTGAAGAGCTATGATACAGCGAAACAGTACTGTCTGCGAATGACATAATATACAGTGAAACCCGGATATAAGAGAGTTGTTGGGACCTAATTTGGGGAGAAGAAGTCTCTTATATTCGGGTTTGGTCTATATTATATATATTAACACAGGCTCTAATTTGGGACCAGAAAAAATCTCTTATATCCGGGTTTCTCTTATATCCGGGTTACATTGTATATATATATATATATATATACTCTCTCCATATATATATATATATATATATATATATATATATATATATATATATATATATATATTATTAATAGGAATCTTATAAGTATAAGAAACTATACTTGCTCGGAAAACTTTCAGCGTATTGATTTGCTAATAAACAAGCCAACCCCAAAGGGAGGGAGTATAAAAAAAAGAAAGAACCAAGAACATGTACGCTAACCGAAAATAATCGTCCAGCATACGAGTTCAAGGCCGAAGGAAAAAAAACCCCGATGCGTGTACCCAAAACAACTAAATAAAGTGCTCAATACAATGAGTAGAGCAGACCTAATTAAACCTAGAGAGTCAGACAAACCTACCAAAGTTTCACCTAAGCGGATCGTCAAGCAACCTTGGTAGGTTTGTTTGGCTCTCTAGGTTCAACCCCTGTCTTCCAGTTTATATCTCGTAGGTTGAGTTGGTCACCTGCTCAGTTCGAACCCAGCTTGTTTCGATATCTCAATCCTGGTTATTGGATAAGGAGAGTTATACAACTTCCAAACTGCTTTACGGATTGGTGCTAATATAAGTCGTCGATCGTCCAGTTTTGGTTCTTCAAGTGTTGCGATTCTTACAGTCGAAGAATATTGTCTTCTTTTAGTCAATAAACCGTAGTAAACTTCTTGTTGACGACTGAGCTGACTGGAAATAAGGCCATGCTCTCACCAAAGAAATCGTAATGCCAGTTTGGGTTAAATATAGACGATTTAATGAAGGCGAATAAAATAATTTAAAATCGAATATATTTGGCATCTATTAACACAAAAAAATCAGAAGGCAGCGAGTTACAATTTCGATCTATGTGTTCAGGACGGTTCAATCAGAAATTGGGTCCCTTCGTCGCTCGGGTGTACAACTGCGTGTGTGTTTGACGACTCGCCTGTCTCTGTCGTCTCGGCCTATCTACGCTGTATCCTCAAAATCCAACTGAATATATACATAATCCTCGGCCACATATTAAACTATCCACATGCCGAAATAACTCAATTTTCCATTGTTCATAGTCGGGGTTAAAAGGCCAAATCCTATGTTTTGATTTTACACCATTTCATTCATAGGCATAACTCCAAAAGCAAAACATATTCGGCTGACATATGCGTCAGAAACGAAAAAAAAAATTGGGGAAATTATTAAGGCTTAGAATAATACACATCAATCCATTCCAAGTCATCGTCTTGAAATTTAAAAACTACGATATTTGCCAATATCAAGTTACTTGATATATATATATATATATATATATATATATATATATATATACATTACATGAATCACTCATACAAAAAACAGATATAGAAGTTAATGATTTAAATGGCGAGAATACATCTTCGCAAACAAATTTAATAAAGTACATTAACCCCGAACCTGTATATGAATGTTAAGATCCCTGTTTATAAATTTCAGTTACATAAGGTCTTTTTTAGTTTTTTACAAGCTTTCATACCTGATGATGTCTGTAGGAACAGTCCTACAGACATCATCAGGTATGGAAATAGATTTGTTTTTGTTTTTTACTTCTCGGTAATAACAGGACAACGAAAATATAGATGTAATCCGAAAAATGGTTTTAGAAATGTGTTATTGTTAATTGTAAGAAATTTCTTTTGGAGCGTGCGGTCGCAACGCTGAGGTTGAATTTTTAAATTTTAAGATTGTGCGTTTTTGTACTAATATGGTAATAGGAGAATTCTTTTGTACTTGTAGGTTTTTCAGTCAATGTAGCATGAACTATATTGTTCAATAAATACAGAAATATCACAGTTATTATCCGAAAGTTGCACGTCGAATCAGTTATTTTAATATCAAATATGTGGTACAGTTCAATACAATTACTATATTCGGGATTCAGGGTTAAAGTACTTTATTAAATTTATTTGCGAACATGTATTCTCGCCATTTAAATCATTAACTTCTATATCTGTTTTTTGTATGAATGATTCATGTAATGTAAATTGAACTGCACCACATATTTTATTTTATATATATATATATATATATATATATATATATATATATGTATGTATATATTATCTTCAGAGTTGTCCTTCTAGACTAGTTGCCATCCAATGCTACAGAACCCTATCTGCCCTGCTATTTCCCCATAGCTGGAGGGAAAAGAGGATTAATACCTTTCCCAAGAGTATTAGCCCGTAAATGAATATAATGGATTCGACTGGAATTCGAACTCGGTTCTCCGATTCCTCAATCCGAGCCGCTATCCACTACTCCACCGTGCCTTCAAAACCTGTGAAGTGTTGTTTAGGGGCATTAACGACAAAGTCTGGTTGGTTCTGCACAAAGCCTTCATCACTATAATCAAATCATATGTGCTGGGGTCTGGGCTGTCGGTTCCTAGGAACTGAGCTGCTTGATCTTCATACGTCGAATACGACCGGTGAGTCCACCATATTATCTTCTATATACACAGCTGACGGATTATATATATATATATGTTTTATATATATACGAAGTTGACATATTTTTTATTCCGACGTTAATTTTATTAAATTCGCTGTTTTAAAATGGATGTTTCTTCAAACACGTGTACTCAGTGAAATAACGCTTAATAAGGATATATATATATATATATATATATATATATATATATATATAGTAAGAGTAAGACATTGATACATGTAAAATTATATAATTCTATATCAAAGGCGAACCGAATTTTTATCAATAAAGTGCTCAATAAGCAGTTAAAGCAATTGTATAAAATATTCAAAGTTCGCGTTACTTATCGAAGATCAACTTAGAATTTCAAGATGCTTCGCTCTTCAGGAGTCACTTCCAAAGTGTGAAACACACACACACAAACACATATGTATATAGACAGAGATAGAGAGTGAAGGAGAAAGATAGAGACAGAGAGTGAAAAGAGTGAGGGAGAGATATATCAATAAGTCCGTCGTTTAATTTTTGCTATAATTTTTACTATGCCTGTTGCAGCTGGTAATTCTGAAGAAAATTATATATATATATATATATATATATATATATATATATATATATATATATATATATTTCCACAGAAAAAAAAGCTAAAGAAAAAAATTCAAAATAAAAAACCTGTTTTTAAGTCAATAAAATAGTAAAGATTACTTCAGTAACACCGCCCTCAGCTTCAAGGACAGCCTCGAAGTGATTTCGGAAGTCACTCCATGCCTGGATCAAATGGCTCTTGTTCATATTAGCCGTTGCGCACACGACGATGACCTTCAACGAATCCTTATAGGAGAGAGTGGGTGGTAGTTGCTGATTTCTCTCTCTCTCTCTCTCTCTCGGCGAACCCCACCCTTGACTTAGTGTCTTTGTATACTATGGGTTTGGTGAAGGAAGCATAGGCTTATTATAACCCGAACGGCCACTAGCTTGTTCCAGGGCTTAACCATCATTTTCAAACCATAGATAGAGACTGTGAAATTAACTCCAAGGCTATGCAGGAAAAATGAGGAGGCGTTTAAAAACGTGATCCCTGAGGTCAACACCAATCGGCGCCTGTTTCATGCTTGAACGCCATGGTCTGAAGGTTTCGTACAAACATGAAACAGACCGGCGTTGATCACTGTTGATTTTAGTGTTCACTTTTATAGTTGCATACGCACTATACCTGATATTGTGCTTTTTACTTCATAAATAGAACATAAAAAAAAGCAAAACTTTATATATATATATATATATATATATATATATATATATATATATATATATATATATATTACATGAATCATTCATACAAAAAACAGATATAGAAGTTAGTGATATAAATGGCGAGAATACATCTTCGCAAACAAATTTAATAAATTACATTAACCCCGAACCTGTAGATGAATGCTATGATCCCTGTTTATAAATTCCAGTTGAAGATATATTCTCGCCATTTATATCATTAACTTCTATATCTGTTTTTGTATGAATGATTCATGTAATGTAAATTGAACTGCACCACATACTTGATATATATATATATATATGTGTGTGTGTGTGTGTGTGTGTGTATAGGTACCGCCACAGATTCGCTACAAAATGAGCATATCATAATGAAAAAATGCTCCAAACAAAATAAAAAAAAAAATTATCGTAATAATTATTGTTAGTATTAAGATGAAAGGCTAAATGATTTATTGTTTATTAAATTATATTTGTTTATCCCTTTTAGGATGTTCGAAATCTTGGGCAGAATTTTTTTTTTTTTTGCGTCATCAAAGGTACCAAAGATTAGCATAGGAAATTTCGCGGTGAAAAACATTGATTTCAATCATTTTGCGGTGAAAAACACGTTGATTTCGCTTATTTTTCCGTGAAAACACATTGATTTCGCTCATTATGCCGTGAAAACATTGATTTCGATCGTTTTGCAGTAAAAAACACAATGATTTCGATCATTTTTGCGGTAAAAAAATGCATTGATTTCGAACGTTTTGCGGTGAAAAACATTGATTTCGATTATTTTGCTGTCCAAACACAATGATTTCGAACATTTTACTGTCCAAACACAATGATTTCGATCATTTTTGCGCTAAAAAAACATTGATTTCGAACGTTTTGCGGTAAAAAACATTGATTTCGATCATTTTGCTGTCCAAACACAATGATTTTGATCATTTTGCAGCCCAAACACATTGATTTCAATCATTTTACTCTCCAAACACATTGATTTCGATCATTTGGTGGTGAAAGATTAACTGATTTTAATCTTTTTTGCTGTGAAAAACACATTGGTTTCGAAATACTTGCAAAAAGCAAATAATTGTTGGATTTTAATGTAAATGAGTGAAATTATTTTAGAAATATTTTTTCTTCAGAAATTTTTGGTTATTTTTATTTTTTTTTACATCTGTGACCTCCAACTTATTTAATTTTATAAAATTTCGAGAAATTAATTTTTCTACCGCTGAATGTTTGGAGAATTTAAATCAATTTATTTTTGTAAAACAGGATCCTCAGTTACCGAAAATCTTCTCTGAATCGTAAAATGAAAGATGCGATAAAACTAAGACATTATTCAATTGGTGCCGCTTGAGGTTGGCTGTAGAGGATTTCCTATTGCTTTCTTAAAGAGATTTCTCAAGTGTGCTGGTATCCAAAAGCCGAATAAGGTGATAAAGACTTGTGACGAGATTGCATGCAGTACATGGATTACCCGGAAATTCGTATCGAGTCGCGTCCAACTAACATCGACCGGTTGCAACTTAACATCATCCAGCTGTTGTGGGCCCACCGTGTGGAGAGGTACTGAGCTTAATGGGCCGAAACTTTGCTGTAGCAAGGCGCTCAGATGAAGATTGCATCTGGTTTGGAACATTTGATGTGTACATGTGTTCAATTAAAAAAAGCTTTTAATTGCTTTTATGAATAAGTTATATTATGGACACTACTGTCTTAAGAATTTTTTTTTCAATGAATAATTAATTTTTACAAGAATTTTAAACCTTTTAAATTTATGCATTAATTTGTACCAGTTAGGTAACATTGTTATTAAGTAAAAACTTTACTAACCATAAATGGAAAAGCTTACTATAATTCAGCGACACCCAATATTTAAAAAAAAAATTGAATTCTTTTTTGTATGTATAAACATACTGATTTTTGTAAACACGGCTGTCCATACACATCATTATCAAAAAATAAGAACGATAACTATAGTAAATTTAAAGTCAAAGTATCTAAAATTCAATAAAACATTAGATTATGGTGAATATTTTCCTAAATTTTAAAAATACTGGGTAGCTAAAAATTATATAAAAAAAAAGTCGCTCACGTTATATTCTTCAAGTAATTTTTACAGATATGTCCATCGTAGATAAAATTAGATAAAATTGCGTCAGTCAATCAAGCTGTCAAGCTGTCAACCTGTTAAATAATCAAAACCTCAATGTTAAAAATGCATTTCTGTGATATTTTAAACTAAAAGCAATATTTGTTTCAAATTCGGTTAATTAAATTTTAAATCAGCTGGTATTCTTCAAATAAAATTTCCAAAATTATATTTTATTTTTGAAAGATTTTTTAATTAAGAGAATTACATTGTGATACGTAATGTTTAGCAAAACAAAAACTCCTTCCAGTAAAACTTTAAATTAGTTTTAAAATACAGCAAAGTAAATTGTTTATTGGAAATATTAAATTTAATTTATTAGCTTGAAATTAAAACAAAAAAAAAAAGGTTGAAGAAATATTTTTCATTTGTAAAAATTAATTTTAAACCTTAGGTATAGTATATATATATATATATATATATATATATATATATATATATATATATATATATATATATATATAATGGACTCTCCCGTCAGTTTCGACGTATGAGGATCTGACAGCTTATTGATTCAGTTATGAAATTTTGTGCGATAATCTTAAGTGGCATTTAAGACCGACTAGTGATTTACAAAGGAGGCCACATATGGAGCAAGTGTGAGGATTGTGAGATGAGATCACTGTTAGATTGGCTGACCTTTTAGATCTTGCTCTCGCTTCTTGAAGATGATTCAGACAGGCAGATTGAAAATTGCTGAGTCCACTAAAACACGTTGATCTCCATTCTACCTGCTCCAAAGCTAAGCGCTCAAGGGTGTTATGTGGCATATTAACTGCTGACAAGTTGCTTTTCAGCTTGTCTTTATAGCCATGGGCGTCCTACATTCCTGTAGCCCTGATCTAACTGGCTGTACATTAGGATCTTGGGTATCCTGTCATCAGACATTCTCAAGACATGACCAGTCCACCGTAACTGAGACTGTGTGATAAAAGTCTCGATTCCTCCAATGTTACACCTATTAAACAGGTCTACGTTAGATGTCCTATCATTAAGCTTAACTCCACAGATTGCACGCAGACGGCTTTTATGGAAAACATCTAGCTGTCGTATATGGTACCTGTATGGAGTCCACGACTCTGAGCCATACAAAAGGATGGCAAATACAACAGCTCTGTAAACCCGAATTTTCGTATCCAGTCGAATACCCCGTTTATTCCAAAAGCGATGTCGAAGTTTGCCGAAAGCACTATATATATATATATATATATATATATATATATATATATATATATATATATATTGAATAATATAGAATAATTATCTGTATATATCTCTGAGATGAGGTATTATGACTATTTACATTATTCGCTCTTCAGATGATTGGAATATGTTTGTTCTAGTTCCGGATGTCTCAACTCTCCAAGTTTTTGGTTCACCGTCTTTGCCCAGTGGATAAAGACGTTGGTTAAATCTAGTGACTGGGTCGTATGTCCTTGCGGACATCTATGTATGGATTTCTGGGTCTTATAAAACTAATGTCTCAGCAGCCATTTTTTCCGGTGCTCATACTGCAAATTTTTCCGTTATTATTATTTTATTTTATTTTTTTTTTTTTTTACCAGAACTTAAAGGGTTCGGTTCGAAATTCTTTTCATCTGAAGTAGGCCGAAGCGTACAATGGCCGAAACGTTGTGAATAATGTAAATAAATAAATAGATAAATACTAGAATACATTTTAGAGAAGTGCTTTTGACATGATTATTATCTACAATAGTTTATTTTAATTTCGCTATTGAATTAGCGCCCTACCCGCTCTCCAATAAAATAACACTACCTAATCTAATAAGAAAATCATTTTTCCCAAGGAGAATAACTTGAACATTATCTGAGTTACCGGAAACGTCCTGCTCTTCTGATTTCGTTACGGACTTGTCAACTGACCCGGATTTACTCGCCATTTATAAAAGTATTCACTATCTGCCCTGATAACCTTGTGGCTAAGATATTTGCATATTCACTAACTCGTAACATTAGCCGCGATCACATGAAAAGTCAGGATTTCAAAGTTGATTGTTAAGATAAGCAAAGAACTTCTCCCTCACCTTTTCACAACTACAATTTTCCCACCCTCATTTCCTTTATTGGGATTTGTACCAAGCGAGACTGAATATATATGTCTACCTTGATTAAATCTTCCCGCGTTGATAAAGTTTCAAATTGTTTACACGGTCTTGCACGTGAAAACTTATTTTCCATTTCCAGTCTGTAGTCTATTTCTCACAGCATGTGATCAATACAGGCGTCCCTTCACCCCGATACAACTTGCCCCTCTTTTTGCTTTTTATTAACGACATAGATAAGAACATTCTCAGATCATTAATAAACGTATATGCAGATGATACCACAGTTTAGGGGAGAACGGAGTACCCCTCAAAATCAAGATGTTCAGAGATTTGCAAGTGATCTCTTCTCTGTTTTAACTTTAACAGCTTAATAGGGGAAAACTGGATTGTAACTTTCGATACTTCAAAAACCAAGTTAGTATCATTTCACAGAGACAGAACGGATCTCGGATTTTATCCAGTCACGATGTACAGATGCATTCTCAATGAGTCTCCATGCAGTGAATATCTTTTCTTAATGTTCACCGAATACAAAGCCCAAGAGCTACTCAATGTAGAGGGGTACTGTGAGAAGATATATTAACTGGGGAAATGAGAAGGAGTATAGAGCCGAAGTAGGCTTTGGAAAGAACTGGAAACGTCATCCTAAACAGGAAACAAGGGGTAAACCTCGACTCCAGTTCAAAAAACAAGGAAGATGTTTGATCCCGACGATAGACTGCAGGGGTTCCCAAACAGGGCGGCACGCCTCATAGATGAGGCGGAAGAGGATAGCAGGTAAGGCGGAATGATTGAAAGGCAATCAAATATTTAGAAACAGTTTTAAAAAATTCATATGCCAAAAATAATTATTATCGTAAAATTTAAAACATTATCATGGATTACTTGTAACTGCATGCATGTGTCCCAGTATAGATAGTTATAAATAATTATTGACTGAGTCTATCATTGTGATATGTTTGCATTATATCAAGTATTAAGAACATAGTAACTAGCGTTCGCAAATTGGAGGAGAGAGTTATCAATGATAATGTTCAGATTCGTATTCGCGGTTATCTCCCTTTAATCCTCTCTCTGGACCTTCTTTGCCGTGGGGCTGCTTGCGCCTTTTTAGGTTCTGACAAATATCAAAAACCAAAAAAAGAGAAAGGCTTCTTTGTCTTGGTGAGTAGATGAGAGTTTGTATATCTTAAATTACGTCTAATAGAAAGGAGATTACCCATCAAAAACAAGCTCATACCTTTCATTAAATTTGGGTACTTTAATCATGTTATAAGTTATTTGTGTTATAAATTGTATTTAATGCATAATCAGTCGTTGTTTTTATTTTTAGATGTACTTTTTATCACATAAAATTTGGTGATCAAATTTACATTCCGAAAATACAAGCAAGAGAAGAAAAAAAAAGGTTTGGCAATCATTGTTCTATTGGAACTGAAGACCTCAAGTGGAACCCATCTGTAAGATTCATTGCTAAAGATGCTGGAAAATGGTCGATTCATTCTACTGCTCCGGGACGTATCTGATTCCTTTCCTGATTCTTTATCCCCAGAAGAATCAGGCCAAAAATGGAATATTACTGTCATATCTGCGCTGGAGTTACACAATCTTCAATATCCAATCTTGAGTTCAAAATCATTTATACGTGAGTGAAGTCATTTACTCTACATTCTCTTTAACACAAATACAGCATCACAAGCCTATCGCCCCCTCCCTCTCTCTATTTCTACGATAAATGTTCAGATGAGCGCTCCATTATCTAGTTCATCCAGTTAAGACCTTTGCAGTTAGAACATACAATGCTATTTCGACAGACTCGAATCACCGTGATTTTACTTTAATCAATTCATCTAAAGCAAGGCGATAAGGCCACTAAGACGCAAAGCGATTACTTTTAGTGTAAGAGAATGAAAATATTTAGAAGGATCCCCAAACCCAATCCTAAACAGGAAACAAGGGATTCGCTTCTACCCTGTTCAAAAGACAGGGGAGAAGTGTGAAACGGGCGATAGGTGAATCTATTTGGTTTTAGAAGATTCAACTTACGAACCATTTTCCATTTTGTTGTGTACGCAACAAGTTTGCCGACTTCTGATTTCCGTGTCCTTTTCACTTGCAAAGATTTAGAATTATATAGAAATATATAGAACTAGCAAAGGTATAGAATTTCTTTGGGATCGGTCAACTATGTACTCCAAAACTTTTAATGCAACGTCAATTGTCATCTTATGTTTCTTTAATGCCGTTCTTTTATTGTCCTTTCTCCTCAATAACGTTTCTCACTTTCTTTCAGTTTCAATACCCCCCCCCTTGCGTCTTACTGGCTTTAGCACCTTGTTTGGGTTGATTGATTTTGTTTAGCGGCATATCAACCCACATGGGCTAAAAAAAACCCATAGGTGTCGATATGCTGCTTAACCAAAAATAATCTAAATATTTTGATACAACTTATCATACAATATTAAAATATTAATGTCATTAAGACGGAAGGAACCTATATGTCCTCAAGGACACATGGCCCAGTGGATAAAGGAGTTGGTTATATCCTGTGCCTAGACGTGAGTTCAATAAGAGGCTACAGTGGTGAAAAAAAAAAAAAAAACTTGGAGAGTTGAGTTAAAGGAAAATAACTGAGACATCCGGAAGAGGCATGACATGAGAAAAATCAATGGAGGTGGACGAATGAAGGGTTCGGTTCGAAATTCCAATCACCTGAAGAATACCGGAGCGTATAACGGCCGAAATGTTGTGAATATGGCAATGAAGGTGAGGATAACAGTCCAAATAATGTAAATAATGTAAGTGAGAAGCAAGGAGATTACATAGGAATGAAAAAACAATGAAAGACTGACTTTAGAAGGAACCAGAAACCCAATCCTAAACAGGAAACAAAGGATAAACTTCTACTCCTGTTCAAAAGACCGAGGAGTGTGAACCGGACGATAGGCCAACCGATCTACTCATATTGAGGAAAAAATAAAATGAAACAAAATAAATAAATAAATAGTAAATAAAATTTCAGGCGGAGACGTTTAGAAATAGTCCAGATGTAGTATTTTTTTACTCTGGTGTTCACACTGTACATGGCTCGAGCGCCATTCGAGCCAGTTCTGTATCACTTCTCGCATCAAGTCACGTGTGATTCGCCAGTGTAGTCGTCTCTCGTCGTCTGCACTATGGAAATGGCGTCTCTGGAAGTCTTCTGGTCGTTTCAGTGTTCTGCTTTTATTGACTTTCACCTAAAAATGGCATGGGGGTCGACGTGGATAGAGGATCCGGCGTTTCCCCCGTTCTATCAACAAGAGCCCTTTATTGTCTGGCTCTGGAAAATTATATCTCCAAATTTGGGAAGATCCTTTTTTCTATGGGCAGCGGTCACACCCCGATAACTCATTCCTTCTTTTATTTGTGTCTCATACCCCCCCCCCGCAATGAACAGAGGTAATTTCTCCGTGCTTTTAGGTATTTCACCTATGCTTGTCACCCCGGTTATCCGTTTGACAAATCTGGTTTTGAAACGGCGTGGCGTGTCTTATTTTCTGATCATTAATTAGAATTATCATTTTAATTTCGCGTCAGCAAGTTTTTCCCAGACTGATCTTATTTATACAATCAGAAATTTAGCTACTGTTTCCTTCGGTCAGGTTATGTCCCCATCTTGTTAGGATCATCGCACTTTAAGAACCCAGGGTTGGTTCCTTACATGAAGAAATTCTAATTTATCGATTTTTCCATTTTTTGATAGGTGGAATAAATCAGCTCTCCTATTTTGCCTTCGTCTCCATAATTACCAAATATTGTATCCCAATTGACCTCTTGTGCAATCAGGAGACATGTTTTCATAACTTCCACTTTAAGCAGTGCCATCAATCTTCTGTCAGTCTATCTTCTTGGTAATATCAAACTAACAAAACCGTTTTCTTCAAACCAGACCGGCTTAAAAATAAATAAATTAAAATTAAAAGAAATCTCAATTCTTTCTCTCAGTCTGTCCATCGTTCTATTCTTTAACTCTTTTCGTCTTGTTCCAAGCTTATATTTTTAACTTAACCCTTTTCTTTCCGTCTGCCAGTGTCACGGCTCTTAAATTTACTAATTTACTTTGAAACAAATCTCTAGAACAAATATTGGTTTTTAAAAGATTTTTTGAATTTGTTGTTTTCATTTTTTGTCTATAACAGGAGTTCGATGAGTAGATGAATGTTGAGGAACCGTGCCAATTTTAAAAAAAAATCTTTTAAAAGAATTATTTTAGCGAATATTCGCTAAAAAATGAGGATAGACGATGAAAAAATGTCTAAAACTTAACAAAAAACAAGTTTTATCGTCAAAATCATTGTATTATAAGAAAAACGACCAAGGGATTTTTATGTAAAAAATTAAAAAAAAAAATCCTTTTTAAAGGGACCATGTCAATGTTTCAAAACTGTCTAAAAACTTTATTTACATAAGAAAATATATTTTTCTTTATTTTTTTGGATTAGCTTTAGGCTATTATCTTTCAAATATACAATTTATTTAAAATACGTGTTTCGAGTTTTTAGAAAGTCCGTGGTATCTAGAAATAGAAATTGAAAACAGAATTGATTCAGTGTATCGTGCTAGACATTTTTTCTCGCCAGAATCGTACATATTTATGTTTGCCATTCGTCCATGCTTTGAATATTGCTGCCAGATCTGGTCTGGTGCCCCTGCTATATATTTAAAGATTCTTGATAAGATCCAAATTTCTGACATCTCTCCAGACAATAGCCTATTTTGACCACTTTAGGTATTTGTGGTTGATTAAAAGTCAAGATGGAAGTGTTTGTTTCGATTTTTTCACCACTCTTTTTTATACTCACCCTTCTTATATTAGTCACTCCCTGTTTTCCCAGGGCAGCTGTCATTTCGTCTTCTGTGGATAACCTGCAATATTATTGGTCTTGACCTAGCATCTCAACATCAGTCCCTTTACCATTGCCGTAATGTAGCCTCCCAGTGCCTTTTCTATAAATACTTTCATGGTAATTGTTCTGATGAACTTTCCTCTATGGTACCTAGACTTTATAAATTTAATCGTAGTATTAGATTGGTAACAAGGTCTCGTAGATTGACAGTTGAAATGGCTAGATGTAATCATAAGATGTTCTTATTTCCAGCTAATTTTGATCTACATAAAAAGTTAAATGGCATGTCTATAGTTATTGACCGTCTTCTTGATTCCTCTTCTTTTATTGTTATCTCCCCGTAATAATGTTTTCTTTTTCTTATTCTTTCACATCCAGTAACTTTATTGTGTCTTAGTGGCTTTATTGCCTTACTTGGGGCGAAGCATTAAAAAAAGACAAGCAATTAGAAAACTTAAAATGTATCTTATCGACAAGCGATAAAGTAGGAAAAAGATGAAGGACTTTCTACATTTGAATAAAAATAAATGATTATTGAGAGTTTTTGTACGTGACAAAAGGGTCGATGAGGCATCAAGTATTCCTAGAAGGGCTTGATATGTGGGGGCCCCTAGGTAAAAGTGATGTCAGCGCACGCTCAGCCTCAAAATTTAGTTCGCAGAATCCACGCCGTTAAAAGTTACCTTGATGTGAGTAATTTGAAATAGGTCAGAAGATAGGTTTGCAAGCAAGCCTGTCTGTCTGGTTCAAGAAATTTAAGAAGTGCAACAAACGTGAAATTGGAGCTATATATATATATATTTTTTTTTTTTTGTAAATCTGGTTCCAAATTCTTTCTTATTACCCCTGACCTTTCCCCGTTCTGTCTATGTCTGTCTGTCTGTCTGTCTGTTCTTTCTTTCTTTCTTTCTTTCTCATATATTGCTTCTCTTATTGCTGTTATCTACTAAAAACATATTTTACTGACGGTGTCTGACGCGGGACATTGTATTCGTTACCAGACAGGATTAAACAATGCAAATCCTGTTCTTTTATGTGTCGTGTGGCTTCAGGATATAGTCTATCATTACTCTCCACAACTTCCTATCCTTTGTAACTAAGCAACGTTTATCCTCTTACTATTCCCCTCAGTTCATGTTCTGTCATCGATTTGCACAAGCTTGTTGATAGGTTGATCATAGCTCGCCACAACATCCTATCCTTTGTAACTCAAAGCAATCTTTTCCCCTTACTATACCTTACAGTTCATGTTCTGCCAGAAATTTACACAAGCTTTATGTTAGGTTTAGGTACCTTCATGAGATCCCTAAAAAGAGTATAGCATGACGAAAAAGACGCCAAACTTGATGAAAACAAAACTTTATTGTGTAGATGTTTATGTAATTATTAAGAGGAAAGGTCAAGTATTTTGGGGGTATTTTTACATTTTTAAATCGTTCCCAGCACGTCCAAAATTTTCGTTAAATATCTTGTTTTTTTTTTAGTCAGCAAAATTGACAGATAATCAATCATGGCAACCATTTTTTTTTCATTTTATAAAAAAAAATAAATAAAAATCTCTGTTTGAAATTCTTTTAAAAATCAATTATAATTTTTTCAAAACTTATTCTAAGAAAATCAGAAATTATAATGTTTATTTTAAATATTTTGAACCAAGCTTAACTTAGTTTCTACGCCGAAAAGATGTACTTTGAAAATAAAACAAAGCTTCTCAGTTGAAATTGAAAAATCAAATTAACTTCTCCACATGTGTTTCGCAAAAATAAATCTATCTCAAAAGGACATTTACGAAACTGAATGCGGCTTTTAACTAATTTTATAATATTCTAACAACTTAAATGTAAAAATGAAAAAATATATTATAATTAAAGAAATTAAAATTAAAAATTCAGTATTTAAGTTAAATACTAGACAGAAACAATCCACGTGACGTCTTTTTTATTGCACGCATGATACTTCCGGTCTTCCGTAGATTTGATTTACAGTCTTATTATTGACACAAATTATATTTTTTATATACTGCTGTTCGTTAGTTTGTAAGAAGCTTTGGAAATTATAATCTGTAAATGTATATCTACTTAATAACAACATTCGTTAAATTTTACAAACTTTTACCTAATTTTAGAAGAATTAACAACATTTAATGTAAAAATAATAAAATATTTCAGAAATAACAAATAATTGTTTTAAAAATTCATTTTTCATCGAAATATCTTTGCTTTCAGACAATATTGTGCATATTCATTAAATAAATAAAAGCAATTAAAAGCTTTTGAAATTAAATAATATTTTTATTTTATTGAGTTTTGTATGTTACAATTCAGAGACGTAGAGGTGGTCCAAATAAAAAAAAAAAAAAAAAAACATGATTTGGTTTCCTTAAAGCCTTGTGCTTTTAACTAATATAATCACTAATCTTCCCAAAATTGAAATTATAGAGTTTTCGTACAATTAGTTATAGTGGGGTGTAATACATATGAAAAAAAAAAATCCGTGACTTTCAAAAAGGAAAACATATTTATAATAAGTTCCATCATTTGTGAATAGTTTCTGAAAGTTTCATTAAAATCCGACAATTATTTTTATTTTTGCAAGATTTTCAAAATTAATGTGTGTCATACAGAAAAAAATGCGCCAAAATTTTATGTTATTTTACTAGTTCCGGTGATACAAAGAGAAACAAAGTGTTTTTAATCAAAATTTAGAATGTTCTAAAAAGAAGGAAAAATTTTTTTAAAATTATTAAAGAATACTTTGATCTTTCCTCTTAATAATAACGTAAACATTTAGACGCTAAAATTTTGTTTTCGTCAAGTTTGGCGTCTTTTTCATCATGCTATGCTCTGTTTTTAGCGATCTCGTGAAGGTACCTATTACGCTCTTTAATGTGAGTGTCAAATTTTCCAAGCAATCTTTCCCCATAAAGTGTCTCAGAAATTTCAGCTGTTTCATTCTAATCATAAGCACAAGTATCTTTTTTCTTTCTGTTTTCGTTAAAACTTTTCTCGTTTATTGACTTATCCCGTCTATGGAATTCTCAGCATTCTTCTGTAGACTCAAGTCTCTTATTTATCTGTGGGGGCATAGTCCAGCCATTTACGGCCATATAAAATAAAAAAAATCATCTTCTCAAATGGTAACTTTCTGACATCTTTTATTGGATATTTTCAACAAAATTCAAATCATTTCTTTAGTTCATGAATATCTATACTTATTTCTTTTTATTAAATATTAAAAAAACAAACAAACATTAGTTTGGGAAATAATTCTATGAAAAAGAATATTTCAATAGAACATGACATGAAAAACTTACATTTTGTTATCTCTTATTAGTTACTAAGAGATAAAAGTTTTTATCTAGGTTTGAGGTTTGATACTTTCTTATTAGTAACAAAAAATAACAGCTTGTTTCTGGAATAGAACCTCCAATCTTAATCTTCATTTCTCTTAATTACTTGTGAGTAAATCAGCATTTTTGTCTAAAGTTATGTAGCAGCTCAGTTTGTTAACTTCCTGTACGACATTTCTAATGCTGTTTCTCGATTCCCAATAAGAATGAGACAGAAAGCAAAATATGATTGATTGTGTAATGTTAATGGTAATGGTGAGATTAGCTGTTTCCATACAGGAAACATTTGCCATTCATTCACCAAACAGTATTACTGTCGGCTGTAATTTATAAAATCTTTCTCTTAAAATAGTTTTTTTTTTCAGGAAAATAGTCTTCTCAAGGCCATTAAGTATTATCACTTTTTCTAGTAGTGATGGCAGTTTCCTTCCTAACGTTTTGTTTAATGTGGTGTGGAAAGTCATCATCTTCATTATATCATTATTTTCCCTTCTATTTACATGTGCTATCCGTTTTAGTTGTTGCTGCTATTGAAAGTCTTTTGTAGAAAAGGATAAACTTTGAAATACTCTGAAATTTCAGCCATTTCATTCTAATCCTAAGCACAAGTATCCTTTTTTTTTCTTCCCGTTTTTGCTAAAAACCTTTCTCGTTTATAGACTTATCCCGTCTATAGACATCTCAGCATCTTTCTATAGAACCACATATCTGTTGCTTCAAGTCTCTTCTTTATCTGTGGGAGCATAGTCTAGCATTCACTGCCATACAGGAGAATTGATATTACATAGCAGCTGAACACGCTTAGCCTTGTTTCCTACGAAAGGGTTATAGTGAAATTAGCCGTTTCCATACAGGAAACATTCGAAGTTCATTGACTGATCAGTTAGCTTTAATGTCGGTTGAAATCTTTTTCTTAAACCAGTTTTTCAGGAAATTACATTTTTCAAGTTAAAATGTGGCAAAACCCATTAAAAATATTCTAATAATAATAATAATAATAATAATAAACACCTGTAAACAAAATCCGTTTTATGGCCAATATGTACTCAGAAGTAACGATGCCGATATAGATAATCACAAAACCCATCAGTGTCTGAAGGGCATGGAGCTACAAGTAGAGACAGAGGCATTTATAATGGCTGCACAGGCTCAAAACCTATTCACCAAGAACTAATAGGGAAACATAATTAAAAAAAAAATTGGTGCAGACACAATGTAGGGATTATGTGAACATTTTAAGACTACTGAGCATTTAGGATCTGGTTGTCTAATCTTGACATCGATGGAATACAAATTGGTAATGGTGAGAAAAGCCGTTTCCATACAGGAAACATTTGCCACTCATTCACCAAACAGCATTACTGTTGGTTGTAATTTATAAAATCTTTCTCTTAAAATAGTTTTTCAGGGAAATAGGCTTCTTAAGTCCATTAAGTGTTATCACTTTTTCTAGTAGTGATGGCAGTTTCCTTCCTAACGTTTTGTTTAATGTGGTGTGGAAAGTCATCATCTTCATTATATCATTATTTTCCCTTCTATTTACATGTGCTATCCGTTTTAGTTGTTGCTGCTATTGAAAGTCTGATTCATCCAGGGCAGTACTACCTCCTCAAGACGCTTGATGTAGGCCCCCGTGTTGAGCCTGAGGCCCTGTGAGAAGATGAATGGGAGCATAACGCCGCTATCATTAGTGATCACTCCAAACATCTTCTTAATCCCCATTAAACTCACACAACTCTTTCCGAATCCTCTGCACTGTACTCAGCTTGACACCCAAACACTCTGAAATGCTCGTATTGGAGCATCCGGCGCGAATGCCAAGCAGTACAGCAGACTGTTTCCAAATTTCAAACGTAGTGAATTGCATCATGGTGCTGTTTTGCTCACAGACGATGCCCAATTGTCCATACTATACTGTGCAGTCGATAAGATCAAAAACAAACAATGCGCACGCGCGAAATTAAAAGTATAAAATGGCGATAATTTACCCATCGCACCCTGTGTGTCTCTGTGTATTATATATAAGGAAATGTAAGCATATGGACCCACGTCTAATACCAGTAATGTCTCTTCGGTACTGATGCCCATTTGTTGTATTTGATATCGGTATAATACCGGTATTTCAATAACAGTATTCGTCCCTAATCGGTATGAGGAACTTGATCTGACAATTTAAGGACAAGACTCGACTTCTCAGGTTAATATATAGCATACTGTAATATTGTAGCATCTCCTATCTTACGTTCGATTTCTTTATCTCTTTTTTTTTACAATAATGTCTAAACTGTACAAGACTAAAGAGCCACTCGAGGTAGAGGTTATAGATTAAGAGGTACAGTTTATGGGGATATGTGGGGAAGATAACGGTTAACACTAGACTTGAACAGGTAAAATTATTAATGATCGGGGAAGCGTCCTATTGAGAGTTCCACGGAGCAGTGATTCGTGGGAAGAAGCTGCTCAAGTGGAACTTACATCTCACCAACGAAATACGAAAGGACTATGGGTGGTTCGCTACAATGTGCATAGCATAACGGGTCTTAGCCGTGAATGTAAAAAACTGGGGGAACTAAGGAATGTAGTTTGTCTGAACAGTTTTCATGGAAATAGCGATAGATCAGCTAGGGACTTGCGACATTTCGTCTGTGAGAAAAGGGTTGTAGGCTGGAAAATAATTTGTCACCCACAAGGCCGCGAAGCCGCACTCCCAGCTTCTTGCTTTCGAGTTGTTATGGGACCTTACCCATAATAACATAATGGACTGTTCCATACGTAATAAATACTGCGCCTCAAGAGGAAGCAGGGGGGTTCAGTCTGAAGTCGGACGACCGGCTGACCGGCTGATCAGTTGAACTCTCTGCCTTCGGGCGGGGAGGAACCCGAACGAGGCTACGCCGAAGGGCGGAGTCTTTTTGGGGAGGTAAACCGACCCTGAACCCGTTTATACGGGTTCAAAGGGCATATTTTTGGCCGAGCCCACGGGCTCGGAAATCCCACGTTAAACCGACCTTGTGCCACATGATGCCCTCGTGGTGGTGGTGGGGGGGTGACTAAATACTGTTCCGTTGGAAGTCTCGAGTTCAGTCTGAAGTCTGGAGTGAAGTCTGTCAGAAGTCTGTCAGTCAGAGCGAGCAGAGTAGTGTTCAGACAATTACTACTAAACCTGATTGTTCGTACTAACACTTTTCTACTTCTCTGTATATATTCCTGTTTGTAATATATCTGTGTTATTCCATATACGTGTTGAGTTCTTCTTTATTGGTTCTACCTTGGACCATCACCGTGGTACAAGGAACCGGACCATAACACGAGTCAACTTTGATCTTCAAATATTTAACTGCAATGTCAATCGTTATTTTCTGTCTTCTGTGTTTTAAATTCTCTCGCATTAATAATGTTTTCTTTCCTCATATTCTCTCACACTCAGTAACCCCTTGCGTCCTAGTGACTTCATTGCCTTGCTCGGAGTGAAATAATTAGTAAAAGAAAACCTAAGCTAGATGTAAACATATGTTCTATTCTAATAGTTTTTTTTTCTCGCCTGTGGAACTCCCTTCTGATTTCTTGCTTCCCTGTCAACTACAATCTTCAAAAATTTAAATGCAACGTTAATCGCTATCTTCTGTCTTTCTGAATGATATGGTATTGTCCTTTCTCATCACTAAATATAAAGTGGGGACAAAAAGGAACCATGGCTAAAATACAAATTTATTAATAAAAATGACGTAGGAAAAATATACTGGCAAACGAGCCAATATAAAGACAAGAATGTGCGACAAGATAAGGAGGGGAGGCGATTCGTGTACTGCCCTGTACAGAGTTCGGTCTGTATATTAGAAGCGGTTTATATTTGTTATAACCTAGGGAAGGTTACTGAATAGAATAATCATACGAAGGTTGGTAATGAACGATAATACTTAGGACAAGAACAACACATATAAGATTCGCCAGCGGCGCGTAGAAGTACTCAACTGCTAGTCAAGTGAATTCCACACTGAATCTACAACTGCAGACCGCAGACCAAAACATACAGTAATTATGTGACTGGGACATACCCATTATCCTCCGCAGGTATGCTACAACAATATTGTTGCATCAACCGCCTGTGAGCATTTTGTTCAATCTCTCGGTCTTTCAGGAGGTACGTGAGTGGATTTTCAGTTCCTTCTAAAGTTTTTTCATTCTCTTTCAGTCCCTGTACCCGCCCCACCTTGTGTCTTAGTGTCAGTATCACCTTCCTTTGAGTGAAATGATTAAAAACAGAAAAAAAACAACAAACAAACAAAAAAACAATATCACAGATAAATGGCTTTCCAAGTAAGTTCCAGAACTTTGAACAAAAGATATAGCAGTGATTGACTCGAGCATTTATATTGAAAAATAACAATATTTGATGACATGAATTTGAAAACGATTTGCAAATTGCATAAGTCTACTTAGAATTGCGGTCTAATTCAATTCGTTCTAATAATACAGTTATGATATTGGGACTTTATTTTTGGCCAGGGGCGAACTAGTAATTGATACTCCAATGGATAGCAGCTCGGACTGAGGAATCGGAGAGCCAAGTTCGAATGCCAGTTGAATCCATTACATCCACTTACGTACTAATACCCTTGGGAAAGGTAAGAATCCTCTTCTCCTCCCCACTTCAGCTATGGGTAAATAGCAGGCAGACCAGGTTCTATAGACTTGAATGGCAACTAGTCTACCGCAGAAAGAAATGGCAACCTACTGCGGAAAAAATCTGCCTTGTCATTCATGTATCGAAAGATACATGATCGCCTACGCGTGTATCACGCGTGGCACATACCCCCTTATAATCATTCAGAGATTAATGTTATGAAACATATCACAAAACTTCACAAATTAACGTGCAGTGTTACAATTTTCGTACGCTTCCTTGGAGTAGCGTTCATCACAAACTGGCCATAGGACAACTAATCGACAGTCGAGACAATAGTGTCTGGGCGTGATAAAATATGAAATATTTTTCAAGGCCAAACAAATTTCATCATACACCCCGAAAATAGATTCATATTACTGCACATAAACCAACACTGAACAAAATTTATTACGAATATAACAAAAACATATTAAAGTGCACACAGCAAACATTTAATGCCATTTTACATTTCTACCAATTTCAGGTCAGCCCCCTTATAGGCTTGAAACGCTTGTTTTGCAAAAGAATTCTATAACTACAATATATAAATTTAAAATTTTAAGATGACTATAACAGAGAGCTTTCGCGCGTGTTTTTAAAAATTACAATCTCGACAGAATGCAGATTTTATTGCAGTTATAAGTTTGTCTTCGTAATTTACCCCTGAAGAATATCTTGGAAAAGATCGAAAGTACTTGGGTTAAAAAAAAAACTACGGCGCTAGCCTTGATGACTTTCATCTTAACATCAAGAAACTGATTAGACAACTGGAAAGGATCAGTATAAAAATAAGTAGACACAATATGTCTATGTTATTCCGTGCATGGCCAAGCAGTATTATACGGCCCCAATTGTCACATAACGGCCCGATGTAATGTAAACAACTTCATTTTCTGCAGAACTAATACATTATGCCTTACTACTGCACCATACGTCTCAACAAGCCAGCAAATTACTTATGGAGAAATTTCCATTACCATCTTTTTCTTAGAGAAAATTAAAAAAATTAATTAAACGTTTTAAATGTGAAATGTGGTCTCTGGTCATGGTAGGCAATGATAGTGATGATGCTACAGAGAAGCAAGGATTTGACTTGCTTTCTTGAGTAGGTCTTATGGTTTCATCTCTTGCTTGTCTTGCTATACTTACCTATGGAGATAAAGTTATTGTAACGCATAATGAATCCACTACAAGAGAGTCTGCTGAAAGAATTTTCGAAAGAGTGTGTGTAAATATAAAACTGTTTAATGTTTGGACGCAATCTTCAGGTCATCTTTAAAAAGATAGATAGATTGACAGATATGGTAAGACTGAGATAAATTTATTAATTTACTTGTAGCAGTGATTTCTAAACTTTTTTTTTTCTCTGGGTCGCATTTTCGAAATGCTAATTTGCTTGCGCCTCACCAAATTTTATGTGATAAAAAGTACATTTAAGGGAAATAACCGCAGAATCGATGTCAGAACATTATCATTGATAACTCTCTCCTACAATTTGCGGACCCTAATTACTATATTCTTAATACTTGATATAATTAAAAATATCACAATGATAAAATCGGTCAATAATTATTTGTAACTATCTATAATGGGACTCATGCATGCAATTACAATTAATCCATAATAATATTTGAAATTTTGAAATCATATTTATTTTTGGCATATGAATTTTTAAAAACTGCTTCTAAATCTTTGATAGCCTTTCAATTATTCCGCCTCACCTGCTATCCTCTTCCGCCTCACCTGCTATCCTCTTCCGCCTCACCTGCTATCCTCTTCCACTGCATCTTATGAGGCGTACCGAACCGTTTAGGACACGCTGCTCTAAAATGTAATTTTGTAAAATGAAAATTTCAGTGAAATATGCTAAAAAAAATTCTGAGATTTCATCGAGTTTAAAACAAAATGGTTACGATATATGGAAAAAAAGGCGCGATTTTTTTAAAAAACTGTTTCTAAATCTTTGATTACCTTTCAATCATTCCGCCTCACCTGCTATCCTCTTATGCCGTATCTATGAGGCGCTCTGCACCTTTTGGGAACCACTGACTTATAAAGAGAAAGACGTGTCAGGAGCTTCTACCTCCAGTTTTGAAGCAAGTTTTGTCACTGGTGTTTCTCGAGCATCGATCCAAAAAGTAATGACCAGGACGTTTTTTGATATCCCGATGACAGAATTTATCTTTTGGTGGCAACAGGACTGTTAATGCATAACCTTGTATAAGTGAAACATTATAGTTATCCTGTCGCGAACATTAAAGACAACTAAAGAAAAACATTGAAAATAATTTAACATCATGTAACGCTTCATCAGTCGGTAAAAAACAAAGAAAGAGCGCAATAAACATTAAACTAATTTATTCACATTTTTATACATGTTTATTTTCAGCCATTACTGACTGGGTTTTGAATATTGGATGTAAGAAACATATAGTTCTACACCGTTGTGCAAATTAATTGAAACAAAGCTAACAATTCCGTTATTATTTACTCTTTTTTTTTTCGTATTTTCCAATGAAACATGACCCAGTACACATGTTAGTATTTCGTATGTCCATTCTACAAACTCGTTCCTTGCAGATTGATTTAAATCAGAGTTTCCGGGCCAGTCTATCGTACTTTGCTTTGCTCACTGGTAAGACTTGCCAGTGTGCTCGTGCAGCGTTACAATTTTTGTACGATTCCTTGGAGTAGCGTTCATCACAAACAATGGCCATAGGACAACTAATCGACAGTCGAGACAATAGTGTCTGGGCGTGATAAAATATAAAATATTTTTCAAGGCCAAACAAATTTTATCATACACCCCGAAAATAGATTCATATTACGTCACATCACTGCAGATGACCTAATCTGAGGAAAAATAGAAGTCGATTAGACCCTGTCACTCCTGTGAGTCTAAAACTGAACGTAATTTGAAAGAACGGAAACTACAGCGGCTGTTTCAATTAATTTGCACAAGGGTGTAAGTATCTTTAAAGAATTAATGGTGTAAACTATTTCTGCTGCGTTTTGTTTAGTATTTCATAATAATAGTGAAACTGTGAGACCTTAAACAAAAACACCAAAACACAAGGAAAGTATAAAAATACATATTTATAGTAAAAATACCAGCAATAGATTTTTATAGAAAAAAAAATGACCAATACTTATTTATAGAGAATTTAATTGATATTGATATGGGCAAGTGGCCGAGTGGTTAGAACGTTCGCTTTCTCACCATGAGACCCTGGTTCGAACCTCACTGTTGTCGTTTTGTTATCGGTGTGCGACACCATCGGAAAGTTGACCAAACCCTTGTGAGTGAAATTGGGTAGACAGAACCCTTTTTTTGAAGCCGTTGGTGGTTGTGCTAACACGTATTTACAAACCATCGTGACCGAGTTTTGTTCAAACTGATTTGATCATGTTAGATAACCGGAAACTGTAAGTAAGGTTCACTCAGCATAGTTGCAGTATAAACCACAAACACAAATGTGCCTGAACAGGCGTCTTCAATGGGGATTAGCTAACCGATCTAGTAGACTGTCATCCTCAGATAAGAGTAGCTGCAAAGTCCAGTAAATGAAGATAAACTACATTCTTGCTGGCTCTGATCTCCCGATCGTGAGATTTGACGTTTTGAGGAGTCTGAAACCACTTCTTAATTACTGACCCGAGGTGGGAACACCTGTTAGAATCCTCGTTATGGCCAAATAGTGAAACCTTAAACAAAAGAAAAACACTATTAAAGTATATAAATATATTTTAATAGTAAAATACCAGTAATACATTTTTATATAGAATAATGATTAATACATATTTATAGTAAAATGAACAACAATACATATTTATAGTAAAATGAACAACAATACATATTTATAGAAAAATGAGCAGTAATACATTTTAAAAACATTGTTCAAAATATTGAGATTTCGGCATTGAATAATCCATAGGTGTTGATATGAACAACAAACAAAATCAACCAATCAAAAATCATAATAGTATTTTGATTTAAAATCTATAATTTCAAAAGAGAGCCAAATATTTAATAAAAAAAGAAACAAACTTTGATTTAAAATTTATAATTTCTTGGGGTGAATTAATATTTGCAAGAAGTAACTGAACATTATTTGGGATAACAGAAAAATACTGATTTTATTTTATTTTATTAATTCAAAACAACATTTCAAATTAAAAAAATTTTTTATTGTTTCTTTCGAAACAGCTTTGTCCCCAAATACCTTATTCCTCACGACATTGTAAGGAAGCTTCAATTTATACACATATAGAAACTAAACTCATGAGTTGAAAGCTTTTCCATATTTGTCAAGAAGGTTTGTAAAATGATCAAACAATTTGAAATCGTATTCGAACTGGAGCATTAATTATTATCAAAATAAAGCCATAAAACTCTACACTAGTTACATTATTCGGACTATTGTCCCCATCATTGTTGCCATATTTATCACAATGTTTCGGCCATTGTATGCTCCGGCCTTCTTCAGGTGGTTGGAATATCGAACTGAACCCTTTATTTCGCTCACTGGGGTAGACTGTTCTAGTTCCACGTGCCATGTCTAATGGATGTCATTTATCAGTTATCTCCTGTTAATTCCCCTCTCCGAGTTCTCCACTGCCTTAACCGGGTTAACATTGTGATAAATATGGCGACACAGATGAGGATGATAGTCCAAGCAATGTAAATAGTGTACATAATACCTCATCTCAGAAATATAGACAGACAGTAAAACTCTAAATTAAAATAAATTTAAAAACTTGTATTCTTTCTTAGAAACAAGAAAAATAAATTAAAGTTATTCAAAATTATTTTTTGATAAAGATATTAAAGCGCTTCGGAAATATTGTTTCTATATCACATAAAAAGATGCAACTCAAAGACGCTTATCAATACACATAAAATTTATTAGAATCTCATGTATTTTACAGATCGTGAAAGCTATTAGGGAGATGTGATTAAATATACTTTAATGTGTAAAAAAATTATTCAATATTATTATTGTTTAGGTAATAAGCATAACATTGCACAAACAGCTATATTTTGAGAAAAGGAATTTTCCACAATATACGCATTTTTACGTATTTATGATTATTTTTTAATTTTTATCAAACACGACATTTTTGTACATGTATTATGGATAATATTATTCATTAATTACTAATTTTTTTTAATTAATAACTATTTGTGCTCAGTTGTTGATGTTAATAGCTATCTGCCGATGTGTTAACATTTTAGAATAATGCAATAATAAAAATTTAAATTTCATCTCCTTGATAGATGTCGCGATCTGTTCAAACCAGCAGAATTTGGCCAAAGAGAGATCAATACGTAACAAGAGCTACAACTTCACATATTGAATATATATATATATATATATATATATATATATATATATATATATATATGTATGCATGTGTACGTGTGTGTGTGTGTGTGTGTGTGTGTGTGTGTGTCCTGTCTAACCATAACTTTTACAAGACAGGAGAGTCCATCATAAATAAAATAAGGAGTTACTTTCCAATCACCCTCACTCTCTCTCTCTATCTCTCTCTCCCCTCTCTCCCCCTCTCTCTTTCTCTCTCTATATATTTATAATTAAGATGTATATATATATATATGTGTGTGTGTGTGTGTGTGTGTGTGTGTTTGTGTGTGTGTTTGTGCAAATATATTAATAAATTAGACTGATAATCCAAAGTTCTTTAGTATTTTTGTTTTTATTTTTAAAATTCGCTTGAAAATAAAACAGAACTAGGTACTTTAATTTAATTTCTATAATTGAATTGGAAGTTTTTAGCTTCTGTTTTTGAAACATGGTAATTCGTATGTAGCGATGGAATCATATTTATAAAAAATAATTATAATATCTATCTACCTATCTATCTATATATATACATACATATATATATATATATATATATATATATATATATATATATATATATATATGTATGTGTGTGTGTGTGTGTGTGTGTGTGTGTGTGTGTGTGTGTGTGCGTGTAAAATATATAGAAAATAGGAAAGAACTCGTTAGGTAAATAATCCAAAGTTCTTTAGTATTTTTGTTATTATTTTTAAAAAAATAGTGCTCGATACAAAAGTAGAGCATAAATATAATTATTTATTTAAAAATATGATTCCAACACGCTACATAAGAGTTCTCATGTTTCAAAACAAGAGCCGAAAACTTCAATATAATTATTTGAATTAAATTGAATTAAAGTACCAGGCTCTGTTCCATCTTCGAGCGAAATTTTTTTTGGAATAACTAATTCCTGAAATTTACGCGTTTTATAAGCATATTCATTATTAAAATTAAAATTACTATGGTAACGGCTAGAGCAATTATTTAAAGAAAAGGGGCATGGCGGTTAATAATTTGTATCAATATCTAAGTTACATTCAAAGAGGTCAAGTCACACACACACACACACACACACACACACACACACACACACACACACACACACACACATATATATATATATATATAAGTTACGAAGAACTTGGTAAACTGAATGGGTAATTCAAGGAGGATGAAATCCTGAGAGCTCAATGTGAATACAGAGCTAATATTTAATGAAAAACAGACCACTTTAAGGTACCATTACAATAATTTATTTCACCAAAATCCTTTTTAAAGGACTCCGGATTATCAGGTAACAATTCCAACAACGAAATGAAAGGAAAAATATATATATATATATATATATATATATATATATATATATATATATATATATATATATATGTGTGTGTGTGTGTGTGTGTGCGTGTGCTTGTGTATGTGTATCTGTGCATGCAAGCGCGCGGGTGTGCCTCTGATTAATATATATTTAGGCAGCAACCTTTCTTTAAAACATCTTTCAGTTAAATGTGACGGACAAGGAAAATTTTATCAATTTTTTAATTAGTTTTTCCAGCGTTCTTACATTTTCCCCCGTTTGGTTGCCGTGAGGGAAGACAAAAACTTGTCCCAAACGCTTCCGGCCACTTCCTTAGCCATTTTCAAGGAGGTGGTGGGGGTGTTTTGGTGTTAGTTTGTTTTTCATGTTTTTGTGTATTCTCGTGTTCCTACGAGAATTTAACTCACACGCTCAAACATGAAAAGAAACTAACACGAAAATTACCCCTGGAAAATCGTTAAAGAAGTGGCCGAAAGCGTTTGGGACAATGGACAGTTTTTGTCCTCCCGAAGTTCAATAAAAAAAAAACAACCCTAAAACGCTGGAAAACTAAATAAAATAGAAACTGATGATGGAGACGAACAGACAGAGAAGTCTGTTTGTAGGCTGTAATAACTGCTTATATTTTACTGGAAATAATAAAATGTTTTCTGACGTAAGAACTGAATTCTTAATTTTCAAAGCAAAAGATAGGCGCATATTAAATTTTCGAGGACCTATTTTTCATATTTAGTACTTTTTTTAAAAATAAAAAAAAAACCTTATCATATTCAAAATCAGAATATTAGTTCCTTCAAGGGAAATCACTCTAGTTCAAATAAGAAAGAGTTGTCTACCCTGCATCATTGTAGTTTCTTTTTCAGATTGTTTTTTTTTTTTTTTTGCTAATGACATAAAAAATTGAAAATCTTCTTGATCTGTCGAACCGCCTGCTGTCAAATATAAAAATAAAATTTTTATTCTTCTATGCGCAGTGTCCCTTGAAGACATTGGCCATCTTGGCTTACCTGTCCTTTGTAGCTCTTAATAAATTTTGTCTTTTTGTTAAACTTTCTTCTGCCAAACATTTACTCGCTATGTTGGTCATGCGTTGCTTTTCTCTGTCCCGCTTGCCTGCTATCTATCTATCTATCTATCTATCTATCTCTTTCTGTTTCTCTCTCTCTATATATATATATATATATATACACACACACACACACACACATATATATATATAATTATTTATTCGAAAATTATAACATAAATTTGTTATAAAATCACTACAAAAATAGCCATTTGAAACAAAATGGCTATTTTTATAGTGATTTTATACATGTTTATGTTATAATTTTCGAATAAATAATTATATTCGCTTTTACTCTGTATTGAGCACTTTTTTAAGAATACTAATTGTTAGTTATTGAATTTATTCCGTATACACAAATCCTATACCGTATATATATATATATATATATATATATATATATATATATATATATATATATATATATATATATATATATAGAGAGAGAGAGAGAGAGAGAGAGAGAGATAAAGATCTGTTTGGTAATCTGCTTGGAGAATTTCAGGAGGATATAATCCAGAGAACTCAATGTAAAAACAGATATATATATATATATATATATATATATATATATATATATATATAAAGAACATAGGCTCGGTTCCTAAAAGCACTAAGATGCAAAGGGTTACTGCGAGTTAAAGAAACTGAGAAAATGTTTTTGAAAGAGAATTGACAATAAAAAAAACAGATATGACGATTCACATTGCATTTAAATTTATGAAAATCATAGTTCAGAGGAATGCAAAAAGTGTGAGAAAAAAAACTGTTAGCATAGATCTCATGGCTACATCTAGTAATTTCAACATTAAAAGGATGAGACCTATCTGCCAATCTAGTACTGAATTTAAAATTCGTTTAATCGTGGTACCGAGAAAGAAACCTCATCAGAATAATTACCATTAAAATATTTATAAAAAAAAATACACAGGGATGCTATGCTACAGCGGTGGGAAAGAGACTGCAGCTAAGATACCAGGTCAAGACCAATAATATTGCAGAATGCAGACCAGATGTAACAGCAATATTCAATTCATGGACGAATGGCAGATTTATAAAGTTGTCTCGAACAACACACTGAACAAACTACCCTAACAGCTGACATAGCAATTTTTTTTCGATATAATCGTTCCACTTTATACCAGTTGAAAGTGTTAGATTGAGAAAGCACAATGATGTATTCTCCTGGAGGTTAGCATCAGCCATGCCGATGAAAGGCAAAAAGTCCCTCTAAGACGATTAAAAGAGTGCAGTTAAATTTTGGGGGCGTTAAAATTAACAAGTCATTCAGTCAGTTATGTGCCATGCGTGATACAGACATAGGCGATCATGTATCTTTCGATACATAACTGACAAGACAGATTTTTTCCCGCAGTAAGTTGCAATTTCTTTTTGCGGTAGGCCAGTTGCCATCCAAGTCTATAGAACCCGGTCTGTCCTTCTATTTACCCATAGCTGGGGGAGAAGAAGAGGATGTATACCTTTCTCAAGGGTATTAGCACGTAACTGAAGGTAATGGATTCAACTGGAAAGTCATTCAGTCAGTTATGTGCCATGCGTGATACACACATAGGCGATCATGTATCTTTCGATACATAACTGACAAGACAGATTTTTTCCCGCAGTAGGTTGCCATTTCTTTTTGCGGTAGACCAGTTGCCATCCAAGGCTACAGAACCCGGTCTGTCTCTCTATTTACCCAAAGCTTTGTGGGAGGGGGGGGAGAGGATTCATACCTTTCCCAAGGGTATTAGTACGTAAGTGAATGTAATGGATTTGACTAGAATTCGAACTCGGCTCGAGGTGGCGTTCATGACAACATTGATTTTGTGATTTGATAAGAAAGATTTAAGCAAATCAAAAATTCAGTCTAATACACCATATCCCTTCAGCTTATGAAAAAGACTAGCATAAAACACTTTCGAAATCTAATGCAACAACCCGAGCTTCAACATTGTTGTTTAAAGTTTGACAGAAATTAGGATCGTTCGAGCTAGTTATTAGGAAATAACTGTTAACACATTGGCAGTTAGAAGTGAAAGCCATATTGCTTTACTGAAAGAAGACCATGTGATGTGAGATACTTTATCAGGTTGTGTTATATACACATCCTGATTCGATCGAGGGTCTTCCCCACGCTGTTCAGTACTGACACCGGTTAACTGATCGTTATATGTTGACCACTTCATTTCTTCACCTGCTCTGTACCACGTTGTGTTCTTTGATCACAGTGCAGTGAAGATCAAATTTTTGTCCGCACTTAGGCTCTGAATCGAGTTGGCGTGATATGAAAAAGGACAAGGATGCCTCCGCCGGTGAAATTACAAATATCATAAATCACGAACGAAATCGCTGGGTTCGTTTGATATAATTGTTGATACACAAGATAACCCTTCCAATGGAATCTAGTGACAATGAATCTTCTGTTCTACACTTGGAGCGGGCTAGCCATTAAAACACGGAATTATATCGGTCGGGAATTTCAGGCGGCTGGGTCACGTGGTTTCAACAGCTCTCCTCGTCCAGTGTTGATCCAAATAACATACGGTTTATATGCATCTCGCATACCTCTGACCACACAAGGGAGTTCCTAGAAGATCGATAGCACGAACGATCAAACTGTTTTAGTTCTTACAAAACAGAACCTACATCTCGAGAGTAAGTAGCCACAAGACATTTATTGTAGGGTTTGTAGAGAACATGGGGTCACTCCAGGAGCACGTTTCTTTAAGTCTATTACAGGCATATTATCATTTCCACATGCTTTGTGGGAATCAAGTTTAGAGACGATCGCAGAAAGCAAGGGACGAGTTATATGCATATCACACAAATTCAGTTCTAATTGGAAAACCAGGCAAATATACCCCGGATGCTACGAATCAAGAGCAGAATTGGAAGAATGTTTCATTGTCTCAAAGAACGAAATATTTGCCTCGTTCAGGGCACGTTTGCAATTAGTACGTGCGGACACAAAGAGGCGTTTATTGTGACCGTCGATAAAAGTGATTCCGCGTGTGAACCAAGTAGGCAGTTGTGATTTAACTTGGTATTACTGATCTCTAGGCCGGTTGATATTTTACTGCGTAGAAACAAAGTACCCCCCACCCGGCAAAAAAAAAAAAAGATAAAAAAAAGGGATATCTATTCAAACACGTGTAGCCACTAAATATGAAGTTTACATTAATAAAAAAAAAATATTATCAGCTAAAAAAAAATTAGATACTTTCGGATGGATTTTCTGACGTTTAGAATGAAAAAATAAAGTTAGCTGATATCGACTTCAAATGCGTGTCCGTCATGATTACTGGGGAAACGTGTGGGATATATCGTGAGAGATTGAGTGATAGAATACTTTGGATGCCAGCGAGATCAGTGATAGAGTGATTACGCAATCTGACATGATAGGCATTGAAGTCGCCGAACTCAAATATACTTACAAATGGCTGTAGAGGGAGGACCTTATCTATATTAACAGTTATGAGGGGAAGAGGAACAATAGAGAAAGAAGATATATTTAGAAAATTGAGTTTAGTAGAGAAAGACGGGTGTATATGTAAGAATAACCTAAAGAGATATTCCCGAACATAAACGCTAAGACCATGCATACGTCCTTCCTAAAGAACGTTCCGGGTAAGACGATAAACTACATCCGTGTCCTGGTTAAGACGATAAATTACATCCAACAGCAAGGCCTCTCATCAGGAGGTTTTGACGAGCGTGGAACCACATGTTAATTGCTCGTGTTTCAAGGTCCAAACTGATGCGTGGTGGTAGAACCTGTTAGGGTCCCAGCTATGGGTAAATAATTAACTCCCAAACGGTAGTGAAAGCAATATGAAAGTCTGAAAACATGTTTTAATACCAATAAAACATTTCTAGAAAAATATTACTAGCAATATATTACCAGCTAGACATTTAAAAAAAAAAAAGAAATATTATGAACAGTAATACATTTCTGAAAAAAAAAGAAAATTACCGGCTAGACATTTTTGAAAAAAAAAAAAGATACGAACAGTAATACATTTCTGAAAAAAATTACCAGCTAGACATTTTTGAAAAAAAATAAAATAAAAAATAAAATGAACAGTAATACATTTCTGAAAAATAAGAATATTACAAGCTAGACAGTTTTGAAAAAAGAAAAAGAAAAAATAATGTGAACAAAAAAACATTTCTGAAAAAAAAAAAAAATTACCAGCTAGACATTTAAAAAAAAAAAAAGGATATGAACAGTATTACATTTCTGAAAAAAAAAGAAAATTACCAGCTAGACATTTAAAAAAAAAAGAAAAGAAAAATAATATAAACAGTAATACATTTCTGAAAAAAAAATTACCAGCTAGACATTTTGTAAAAAAAAAGATAAAATAATATTAACAGTAATACGTTTCTGAAAAAAAAAAGAAAATTACCAGCTAGACGTTTAAAAAAAAGAAAAGAAAAGAAAAATAATATGTACAGTAATACATTTTTGAAATAAAAAAAAATAGAAAAAATAATATAAACAGTAATACATTTCTGAAAAAAAAAAGAAAATTACCAGCTGAATATTTTGAAAAAAAAAAAAAAAAAAAATAGAAAAAATAATATGAGCAGTAATACATTTCTGAAAAAAAAGAAAATTACCAGTTAGACATTTTTGAAAAAAAAAAAAAGAAAAAAAGAAAGAAAAAGATATTACCAGCAATACATTTTTGAAAAAAATACTATTAGCAATAAAATAAATATTAAATAACCCATTGATATGCCGTAAAACAAACCAAACCAAACCAAACCAAACCAAACCAAACCAAATCTTCCTAAAGTTGGGAATTTAGAGAAGAGGAGTGAAGATTTAAGATTATTTTCACAGAGAGCTTGGAAGTCCGGAGTGTGTTCTAAGAGAAACGATTCAACACTGCAGAAATTGGTATGAATAACACGAATGTTGGAGAAAGAAAGTTTTAAGTGTTTTTTGTTAAGCTGGTTTAATTTGTTGGTTGCTTATTGTCATGGTGTGTTATTTAGATTGGGAAAAGGCCAAGAATAATAGTTGCTGACCTGTCGTCTAAGGTAACGTGTAAATGGCTGGGAATTGGATCAGGCTGCAGCATAGTGTGATCTCGGAGGTGCCAACCGGAAGTACTTACAGGGTTACCCATCCATGCGCGACATGACACTGCAAGAACCTGGATATTATGCGACTGTTGAACAAAGCAGCCTCTCTAGACGCTACACGAGAGTTCTGGCTCCTAACTAACAGCCGAAATGCAGCAACCGGAAAACTGTCAACCCAGTGACCTCAATGTGAAAAGACACAGCCACTATCCATTCATATCACCGAAAATTCTTGACAGCCACCACTATTAAGGTCTCAGAATAAGAAAGGAACCTAAAACCCTTTCCTAATCAGGTAACAAGGGATAAGCCTTTACTCCTGGCCAAGAGAAGGGAGAGGAGTATGGATCAGATGATAGGAAGATCTATCTATTCCTATTATTGAAAATATGTCGAATACAGTGTAACCCGGATATAAGAGACCCGGATGTAAGAGAAACCCGGATATAAGAGAGATTTTCTCTGGTCCCAAATTAGAGCCTGTGTTAATGTATATAAAATAGACCAAACCCGGATATAAGAGAAACCCGGATATAAGAGACTTCTTCTCCGGTCCCAACAACTCTCTTATATCCGGGTGACACTGTATATCTATTACATGAATAAGGTTGGGTGGGTAATTAAAACTACTCTTATTGTATGAGGTGCCTCTGAACAAATCCTAATGGTATGAGTTCAATCCCTGGTTCAGTTACTGAAATAATATACAATGTTTCAGCAAACTATTTACTTTTCGTCCTCATCTTTGTTGCAATATTTATCACAACGTTTTGGTCGTTGTACGCTCCGGCCTTCTTCAGGTGGTTGGAATGTCGAACTGAACCCTTTACTTCGCTCGCTGGTGTAGACTGTTCTAGTTCCACGTGCCATGTCTAATGGATGTTAGTTATCAGTTATCTACTGTTAATTCCCATCTGTTAATTCTGCATCGCCTTAACCCAGGGCATAGTGGATAAAGGCGTTAGTTAGATTCATTGACAGGACCCAAAGTGTGTGAGTTCAATACCTGGTTAAGACAATGGAGAACTTAGAGAGGTGAATTAACAGGAGATAACTGATAACTGCCATCCATTAGACATGGCACGTGGAACTAGAACAGTTTACTCCAGCGAGTGTAATAAAGGGTTCAGTTCGACATTCCAACTACCTGAAGAAGGCCGGAGCGTTGTGATAAATATGGCAACAAAGATGAGGACGATAGCCCGAACGATGTAAATAGTATACTTAATACCTCATCTCAGAAATATAGACAGAGAATGTTTCAGCAGAAACAAACAAAAACTGGTATCGCAGGGAAAAATAATACAATAATCCATTTAGCAACCAAAAACATAATGAGTACTTAAAGATGACCAGAGGGTACTTGTTTGAAAAATATTTATAATAGCCAAGATGAGAACAACAGTTCGAAGAAGTTAAACTTTATGAGAACACTTTATTTCTTTCTTGAAATTTGTCACTTTTTCTTTTTTCCTTTTTCTTTTCTTTTTTTTTTGTAGATTACTCTGTGATATTGCAATTCTTCTTTTCCTCTCTTTCTTTCTTTCTTTCTTTCTTTCTTTCTTTCTTCTATCTTATATGTCCACTGCGCGATACGAAGCTTTCATTTTTTTCTCATTGACCATACGAAAGAAATTTCACTTTTTGTTTTAGTTTTAGTTCATTTTTACTCTGTCGAACATCTGGACGTTATTTTCCCCTTTTTCCGAACAACGAACTCGCCAGCTAAAATTGTCCAATAATAATCTCCATACCGTTTGGCCGCGCGAGGACGAAAACTGCCCCGTCCTTGGGAGTCGTATTGCTTTTTTTAATGAACACCGTATTTCAGAGACTAAAACGTCCATCTTCCGTATGGAGTCCTGTTTGCTAATAGTAACATCTCTCTCTCTATTTTTTTTTAAAAATAAATTCGCCCAAAACAAGGCGATAACTCCACTAGGACGCAGAGGACTCCTGGGAAGAGAATGCGAAGACTTTAGAAGGAACCGGAAAACCAATCCTAAACAGGAAATAAAAGATAAATCTCTATTCCTGTTCAATCGACTGGGAAGTATTGTGACCTGTGTGATTTGTAGTAGTAGCAGCAGTAGCGGTAGTCATCATCATCATCAACGTCATCATCATCAACGTCTTCATCATCAATTCCTGATAGCTAGAGCTGGGAGCATTTGTTAGGATACCAGTTTTGGGGAAAATAGTTAATCCAAAAAAACGGGGTTCAAAATACTATGAAAGTATAAAAATAGATTTTTATAGTAAAGATACCAGAAATACATTTTTGAAGAACAAAATATCAATAGCAATACAACTGACTCTCAACAAAAACCCTCTTTACACAAAATACGTCAATGAAGCCTGATCTACAAACATATTTCTTACAAAGAATGCATATTGTATTCATAGGAATGTATTCTAAAAATCTTGTCGACATTAAACAACCCATTGAGGTGTTGTTTTGTCGTGAAAACAAAATAAATCTAAACCTAAACTTAAACCTGAAATCTAACCTTCACATATTTCGAAATATATTAAACCTTCAATGTCCTATAGGTTAAAAATGTTCCCCGGGAAGAAATCGACAATATTTAACCTAACCCGTCTCCCCGCTAAAAGACACTGTGTCAAAAAGACGTTTCTTTTTTTTCACACCGCAATTACTGCATGCTTCTACGAGAATGTTTATTGTTTTAAAAAGAATTTAGTTTAGTTTCTTTAGAATTTTAAAAAGAACAAAAGTATTACACACTATTTACTTGTTAGATTTACAAGTTAATTTACAAGATTAATTTTATATTTTTCAAGATTATAGAATATTCAGATTGGCAATTTTCTTTAAAATGTCCTTGCTTCTTAATAATGTTTTTTTCTTTTTCTTATATTCTTTCTCACTCAGTAACTTCCCCTGCGTCTCAGAGGCTTTTTTGCCTTCCTTGGGGGGAAATGATTTTTAACAAATAGCTGACGTTTTTCATTTTTCATTCATGCATTGTAGTTGGTTCACATATTTTTATAATCTTGTCAATATAAAATTAAACTTTTATAAAAAATAAAATTAGTCTTTTCAGTATATTTTGTCTAACGACAAAAGAATTCATCCTCGTGTCTACTTTTCCTTAAAGAACTCAACAATGCAAAACAGACAATAGTTAACAATGGTTTTCCTAACCACCTCATCGATTACCAGATTAGCATATTTCTTTCTAAAGTAAATAATAA
Source organism: Acanthosepion pharaonis (assembly GCA_903632075.3). NCBI lineage: Eukaryota > Metazoa > Mollusca > Cephalopoda > Sepiida > Sepiidae > Acanthosepion > Acanthosepion pharaonis. The sequence goes on from CAHIKZ030005499.1 coordinate 738,002, forward strand.
CGACAATGAAGACATAGACAAAAACAATGCACGTCAACGATAAGCAAGATATATCTTCACTTAGAAATACAATAAAGAAATACATTATCCCAGTTGACCCGTACAAAAAATTAAATTGATTATCTATTATAATAAATTTAAAATAGCTAACCTTATCCTTTAAAATAGCAACACGCCTGAAAAATCAAAACTACAAAGAACCAACATTATTTACGAGTTCAAATACCCTTAAGGTATCAATGGAGAACGAATATATATACACATACTGGCAAAAACAAACTACCCAGAAGCACGTCCAACATAAGAAATATATATATATATATATATATATATATATATATATATTCTTTATAATAAGACAGTATGCATGGGAGGCACGTTTGAATAATATATGGCATCTCGGATTGATGAATCGGAGAGCCGTGTTCGAATTCCAGTCGGGTCCATTACATTCACTTACGAAAGGTATGAATCCTCTTCTTCTCCCCTCCGCCAGTTATGCGTAAATAGCACGACAGACTGGGTTCTATAGCCTTGGATGGCAACTGGTCTACCGCAGAAAGAAACTGCAATCTACGGCGGGGAAAAATCTGCCTCGTCAGTCATGTACCGAAAATACATGAACGTCTAAGTGTGTATCACACATGGCTGAACTTATATATGTATGGAGATCACAATACACAAAAATGGAGATAGGTCTAGAAAGATACAGGGATCATAAAAAGATACGACAATGGCTAAACATCGAAAACATAAGGAAAATTAATTCCTTGTAATAATATGTGGAAATAACCATTCTTTGCCTGATGAAGGTCGCGAGACCGGAAACCTGTGTAGCAAAAATATGGAAAATAAAGTAAAACTATACATTTTAAAAAATCCAAATTATAACCAAAAACGTTTTGGGTTTCTCTCTTCATTTTAATATATATATATATATATATATATATATATATATATATATATATATATATATATACTGGGTGCGGCGTGCTACTCTTTTGGACGGTTCCGTGTTTAAGTTGGTGAATATTGCCATAATACTTGCTTTAGTTCATCTTTGGTGTTACAAAGTGTTTTGTTGGTCTCCCTTTCAAATGACCTCCCCACATAATGATCAAGGGGTCTACAATCTGGGGAGTTACATGGCCATATGTATTTGTCTGAGTGAGTTCTCCTGCTTGTGTGACATGGTGCAGAGTCCTGTTTCTAGACATAGGGAATTCCAGCAGCCACCTTCTTCGCGCAGGGCAGCACTACTTCCTCAAGGTACTTGATGTAGAACTCCGTGTTGAATCTGAGACCCTCACCAACATATTCGGGAGTTCTTTTCCCATCACAACGATCTGAGTGAGTTTTCCGAGCTACCGTACCATTGTAATCAGCATTAGACTCATCCAACACTTTCCAAATCCTGTGCACTGTCCCCAGATTGACACTCAAACACTGAAATGTTCGCATTGGAGCTCTCGGTGCGAATAACAAGCATACAGCGCGCTCTTTCCAAGTTTCTGACGGAGTGAATTGCGTCATGGTGTTTCTTTTTCTCACAGATGGTGCCCAACTGACCTTACTATACTGTGCAGTCATAGAATCACATCCAAATGAAGCGGAAGCCTGAAATTAAAAATATAAAATAGCGACAATTTACCCATCGCACTCTGTATATGTCTCAAAATGTATCTTCGTTTCTGTTTCAAGAAATGTAGGTAATATTCGGCTATTTGATCGGTGATCGCTGGTCGTACGGGAACTGGTATTTCGACGTGATATGGCCGTAAGCCATATGAATTTGAAGTTGATGATACTGCACAAGAACCATTCAAGATGACCATGCACATCAACCACGCCCTGTGAAGCAAGAAAGGACGATAGAAAGGTTTCACAGAAGTCCAAGAAATCTATCAAGATGTTGATTACTGCTTGTGGTTCTATTGCGTTGTGTTGTCGGCAAAGTCTGGAAGAAAATGGACATCAATTTAAAAATATGCGATGACAAAATCTTAAGAACTCGCATTTATAATAAACACAGTCTTCCTATGCATTATTTAAATTACATGTAGCTTTATCCTAGGTGCTTGAATTATTTCTTGACAAAACTTCAAAATGTATATACATTTTTGAGACATGCTCGCTATTTCTGGTCCTTGCTAGATTAGATAATCGTTATATTTATTTTTTATATGTTTATATTTGATTTGTAACCTGTAGTCGATATTAATTTTGTCAAATTTTCTCAATTACACAGCGGCCCTTTCAGTAAATACCCTTCAGTTTTAGTTTCCCCCACCCCGTCTCTCTCCCCCACCCTTTTTTCTTTTCTTTTCCTCTCCCTCCCTCTTCTTCTGATCTTTAAGATTAGATCGTCTATTGTGTTGCGTATGTCAACATAAAATGTATCCTTTCCGGTCACATCTTTAATGTATTAGACATCCGACAACATTCATATTTCTCTCATTTAAACCGTCTTCAACTCACCTCTCTAAAACTCTTCTCTGTTAAGTTTTAGTCTCCCACCTTCTCTCGTCTGTTACCCATCTCTTTAGCTCTAACATTCGTCACACTATCAGTCTTATATATATATATATATATATATATATATATATAAATTTTTATTTTTTATTCTCGGAGTTGTTTTTTCTGTTTTCTTTTTGAATTTGTAGATCTGATGAATTGGATCGTATTTACGATTCAATGGAATAAATTATGACCATGGAATATTAGTGTTTAAGCCGTTTTATTTTATTATATATATATATATATAGAGAGAGAGAGAGAGAGAGAGTAGCGTAAAAGTCTCTATAAATTTTTAAGAGATCCTGTATATATCTACATCTCTCTCTCTCTCTCTATATATATATATATATATATATACACATTTCATTGAATATGACACACAAGGTTCTTTGATTTATTTTTTTATACAATTTCTCATGCGATAAATTATATAAAACTGTCCGAATTTTCTTTTATTCCGAGCGCTTTCGGCTGTACATTTAGCCATTTTCACGGATGAAATAGTTTGTTGCACGCATGTATTTATATAATGTTTTCATTTTTCAAAACACGGTCAAGATATCGTGTCCATGTTCATAGTTGATATTATTAAGTGTTGGGTTTTTTTTTGTTTTTATTAAAAAGGCTTCCATTATTTTTATAAATACATACATTTTTCTTATTTAACAGTTAAAATATTTCATCCTTGAAAATGGCTAAATGTATAGCCGAAAGTGCACGGTTTTTATATAATTTATCATCTGAAACATGAGAAATTGTATAAAAAGCTAAAACAAAGCACCTTGTCTGTCTTATTCAATGAAATGTGCCTGAAAAAAGGATTGCAGACTAAATACACAAATATATATATATATATATAGATAGATAGATAGATAGATAGATAGATAGATAGATAGACAGACAGACAGAGACAGAGAGTAAGAGAAAGAGAGATGTAAATATATACAGGATAACTTAAAAAATGTATACACACTTTTACAATGTATCGCTCAAGTCAGTTTGTTTTTTTTTCAGATTGACATGTTAGTTATACTAGTATCATCCAAGCTTAACTTTGAACAAAGAAAGTTCATCCTAAAATGCTACTGGAAGTATAAAAATGCTGCTGAAGTTCAAAGATGGTATCAAAGAGAGTTTTATTTGGATTCACCCATGCGGCTTCCAATCTCACAAATTAGAGATAAGTTTGAAGCTGATGATTCCTGTGTATGATGGGCACATGAACCGTTATGGAAGACCATGGATATCAATTACACCCTGTGAAGAAATAAAAGATGATGGAAAGTTTTCACAGAAGTCCAAGAAACCTATTGAAATATTGATTGTTGCTTGTGATTCAATTCAATGTCTGGATCAAAACGAACATCAATTTGAAAACATGCAATGACAAAATCTTAAGAGCACACATTTATCATAAACACTGTCTTTATAATTCCCTATTTAAATTACATATAGTTGCTTATAGTTTGAATTATTTCTTAAGAAAGCTTCAAAATGTGTACACATTTTTGAGTCACCTTGTAGATATTAAATATGAGCCATGATTCCATTACGACTAACTCTGGGAAATTTATTTGATAACGTTTCAATTATTCTTTGGTTCTACCTGGGTTGATGCATGTGTTTTATATCTTTTTCTCTTTATCACTCTTGAAACGCAATTTCTGGGATAAAGGTAAATAGAGTTAACTAAAAATGATTTACAATCGTGATGTTCTATTCCCAGACGAGCAAATGACTCTAATGCTGGCTCGGAATTGCCATTTTATAAATGTAATAATTTGTTTGAAAACTTATAAAGAATAAATAAAAAGAGAAGAAAAACGATTTTGTTAAACTCACCAAGAGTTTTTTTCCTATTGCGCAACTGATATTTATATTTTTATTTTTTGAAATGAAAACACAGGAAATGTGAATTTTATAAGCTGACAACGGCAAAAATGTAATTATTTAAATGTAACATTTCGAGTCGAGTTAAGGTTTTTAGTTTATCCGATATCACCAGAAAGTCTCGTTTGAATAGGATTTCAATCGAAATAGCAATATATTTAGATTTACATGCATACATAGATATAGAAGCTTTACAAAATTCAGCAGCTCGAAATAAAGACGAATTCAGTAGCCATTGTGGTCAACGTGACCTGTTGTGGGACCGTGGCTATCGATTCTCACACATGTAATCGATTATGGTCGTTTTCCGGTCATGACAGTTTGTAAGGATTAAAAAAAAAATTAAATTCTTTACTAATTCCGTGTCGAATTTCAATATATTTGACAAGGTCAGTTGACGGCCACAATTGCCTCAAGAAAAAAAAAAAAAAAAAAAAAAAAAAAACCCCAAAAGAAGCAGAATGTCATCCGTGAATTGATTAATCAGAAACTAGAGAGATGACATTTCCTGGTAAAAAAAAAAGGAGTTCCTTCCCCTGGAATGTGAATTTTTAAAAATACCTAAATTGTAATTTTTTTTTTAAATAATTTCAATTATAACAGCAATGATTTAAAATACTTAAATTGTAATTTTTAAAAAATACAAATATAAATTAAGTTACCTCCCTTCGATAACGCCAAGCGCGTTTCATGCGCATTTGCAAAAAAATCACAACAATAAATTACATTAAATTTTTGTCGTAGCAATTCGAACGTGAAGACGATCTTGGATGAAGAAAGTACCTGAGAAAAGAAAGGAAATGAAAAAAACAAACAAAAAAAAACAAAAAACAACGGCGTCTTGCTTAATGATTATAATATTAAGATTAAGAAAGTGATCCGTCAATTTGAGAGCATGAAAATAAAAGTAATTAGACATAATATGTCTAGATTATTCAACAAAATGTATATTGATTTTCCAAGCGTAAGCTTAGATGTAGCACAAGGCCGAAAGTATGAGGCACCCAGTGAGATCGAACTCACTATTCAAAATAATTGTTCTAAACAAGATATCCTAGAGATGGACACCAGAATGAGAACACTTCATAAATAAAAGGTTCAGTCTGTATTTTTAGGGTTACCTGGATATATATATCTGATATATATATATATATATATATATATATATATATACACATATATATATATATATATATATATATATAGACATATATATATATATATATATATAAAAATATATATATATATATATATATATACACATATATATACTTTATATATGAAAATATATAAAAGATATATAATATACACACATTTATATATATTTATATATATACACATATATATATATATCCTAATATTTTCATATATATATATATATATATATACACATATATATATATGTTTGACATACACAAAAACACATATCTATATATATATATAAAAATACATACAACATTATATATATATATACACACACACAATAATGTATATACATAATTTAAAATATATATATATATATTCTGAATATATATATATATAGTTTTATGAGGGCATATATATATATTCTTCAAAATTCAATGTCCAAACACATATATATATATTATATTTCTGAAGATAAGGTATATGTTCTTTATTCTATATTGAAAAGTTTGAACAAGACTATGTAGATTACTTCAGTGATTTTTGTCAAGTAGACAAACTGATTGTTTGATTTTTTTTTTTTAAATTTTTTATTTTTTTTCTGAAAATTTATTATTATCATTTAACAAAATTTAAGACATTATATTGCACCAAAAGAAAAATGACACAAATGAGTCTTCTATTTATTTAAAAAATAATATCAAAGATTGTTATTGTACAGATTTCTAACCAATGAATTTAAAAGATTGATTGTGACACAAACTGAATATTGTTCCAAGAGTTATTAAAATTTGCCTTAAATATGCATGAATATCTAAATGAATATCTTTCAAAGGGGGTGAGTTTAGATTGAGTTTTAATTATTTTATGTATTATTTATCAAATGAAACCAAAGACTGTCTATGTAATGAAAAGTTCCAAATATGTACACATATATATAATCTACCATTGTGAAGTTTAAAAAACTAAATGTAACATATCTATAAGTCTACCATTCACATATGTTCCAGTGCCTGTTATTTACCTTGAGCTCCGTGATAAAATCCACAGAAGAATCAACCATATTGTTGATGCTGATCTGGCTTCAATCCTTTCATACTGGCATAATATTGATATATGTATATTTATATATAAATACTTTGATGGTACTTGTTTTGATATATCCTTATATATACCGAGACTTTTTGTATTTACTGTGCTGTACTAGACTGTCATTGAGATTTCAATCAATACAGTTGAGTTGGCTAGATATGACTGTTAAATCCTATGTTAACAGTTTCTTTCTCACAGTTTTCTCACTTGTGGAACCACCTTATGGCTCCATGCTTTTCAGCCAACCTTAGTTTTGCATCTGCAAAATTTAAATATAAATATATATATATATCTACTGTCCTCCTGATTACTCTTTCTTCTTCCTGCTCTTTTTTAATGTTTCTGTTCCTAATTCTTCCATAAGTCATAAATCCATGCCTGAGTGGCTTGCATAATACTATGATTCTCACACATAAAAAAATTACTGAATAATTATACAAAGTCAGTTTATGTATCCATATCAATTGACTGAACGTCCGGTGCCTCTAGCTAGGATCGAAACCCGACTGAATTGGCATCAGTCGAGTTCTACTAAGCCGTTAGCAGGGATGAAGGTGAATTTAAGTGTATTTATCTTTAGATGAATAAAAGCGTTTAATATCAAGTCCTTTGTTGATATTTATAAGATTAGTTTAATTTAATATAGTTGCAAATAAGGGCAATAAAATTGTGATGTAATAATATTCCAGAAGGGTTTGGTCTGTCTACCTTGCAAATCAGGATTCATTACTGACTTCAGACTTATGTCACTATCTCTCTCCCAACAAACAGGTGCCTTTAATAATATTCTGACAAGTCAGCTTCATTGAAATACGTTTTTCTTTTCTTTTTGTTGTATTTTTTGTCAGTAGCTTATGCATTGGCAACGTTTGCCTGTTTAAACAAGAATATACAATACAATAACTTCTTTTGTCTGCTGAATTCGTACATATTTGCACACAATATATATATATATATATATAAACGAACGCATATATATATATGTTATATATATATATATATATCGTTTGATATATAGTTATATGAAATAAAATTCAGAATATATATATATATATATATATATATATATATATATATAACACACATATAAAACCATTATCCATTAACTAATAAATTAAACGTAGGCACATCCAAACTAACAGCATCTGATGATTCCCAAGATTGAAATGTAGAAACGGTGTGTATAAGTTAGTCTCTAGAGGATTAAATGCAACAAACACCGATTTAAATTTTACATAAAAAAAATTGAAGAAGATAGATGGACACTCCACTTTAAATTTAAATTTGTATATCTTTAGCGTCCGAGGTATCAAGTAATAACTTGATAACAACATCTGAAAGAGTGTAAAACGATTTGACTTTTATTTTCATCGGTATTCTCTTTAAATATCCCACAATAAAATCATAATCATCATCTGTGCTGTTTCGACTGAAAATCCGTGTGATTTCTCATCTTCAGCAGTATTGTAGATGACTCTTATTAATCCTCACCAAACTTTCTTGTTCAGTGCCAACTCACGATGGTGCTGCAAGCTCTTTGGAGATTTTATGTGGGATGATGGAATTTTATTGATAGTTTTTTTTTTTTAATGTCGTTGTTCAATGCCTTACTATGGTCGTTCGTCCAATGTCTATAGATGTTATTTTTGCATTTGTTACAGCAGGGTTTCTCAACCATCTTCGCTTCAGGACACACGTGTAGAATAAGTGGAACTTTGAGAGACACTTTAAATTTTAATAAGGAAAAATTAGTCATGACATTTGAAAATATGAAATTTCGGTTTAGCATTTCTAAAGAAGGTTAGCAGTTTAATTGTTCATTTAACTCTCTGTTAGTAACGTTGAGTGTTTTGTTAGACCCCAAATTTTAAAGTACTTTTAATTGGAAACTTGTTTCTTTTTCTCCACCACCTCTATTCTCCTGATTCATTGAAAGTGTGTTGCACGCGGTGTGGCGCAGTTGTTGTTTTTTTGAAGGAGGAAGAAATTGTTTTGTATTTTTGCGATGTCTTGTTATGTTATTGTCTATTATGCCATTTTTTTTTCAGCAGTCCGGCAATATTTTTTCATGGGCACGTGGCCGGGCGGTTTGAACGTTCGCTTTCTGACCACGAGACCCCCGTTCGAATCTCACCATGGTCGATTTGTCAGAAGGTGACGTCTTGATGTTATCAGTCTGGAGGGGGCGATGGGAAAATGCCTGAAAACCATACCACGGGGTGACCCAAGACGGAACCAAGAGGGCCGTCGATAGCTGTGTTAGCACGAAGTCAAAAGTCATCGTAACCGAGAGTTTGAGTGTGTTGGCCTTGTTCAGATTGTTGATCACGCTAGCTAACACACATCTCTCTCAGAAACTGTAACTAAGGTCTGCTCAGCATAGTTGCAGTATAAACCAAAGGTGGGATCTGTGGGTGTTGAACAAACACAAAATACCCTTGAGCAAGCATCTGCAATAGGGATTAGCTAGCCACCCTACCAGACAGATATCTTCGAATACGAGTGGCTAACGATTAACGACGATCTTTTATATAATTGTAACACTATAAGGATTTTTGCTTTTGTGTGTGCAAACATCCAAGAAGAATATTTATTTTCGGAAAACCAAGGTGACTAACGCAGAGCTAAAGTAATTTATAAAGAATTTATTTTTTAGAGAACCAGTAATAACTGATTTAATTTTTTTGAGGAAGGCAAAAAAGAAAGGATTATCCATTCCTTCTTAAAGATTAAGGAATTTAGCATCCAGCTTAAAATATCAAATGATAAGTTCTTGTCTTAGAAATGGAAGCCACGTGCTTGGTATCTGCAGGTTTTTAAAAATAAATATTTTTTAGATACAAAAATAATACATAAATTACTATTTTAATAACTTACGGCGTATCTGGCTAACTTTCAAGGCGCGTCGGTTAAGAAACACAGTGTTGTAGTAAATAGCAGCCGTTAAAAAGTTTAAAGCTAAGCGTCCCGGCATCTCTATTTTCTCTGCAATTAAAAAATGTTGAATTCAAGTAAAAAAAAAAAAAAAAAGAAAAGGAAAAAAGTTATATTATGATAAAAAAAATCAACAAATAAATGTTAAATTTTCATAAAAATCAAAGAAATGATTGGTGTGATTAAAAAAAGATCAAGACAAATGTTAAATTTAGGTAAAAAGAAAAAAAAAAGTTAAATTTATATAAAAAGTAACGAATGAAGCGTTATGTTTAACTTAAAAATCAACAAATGGGAAAATCATCCAAAAAAAAAAAAAAAAAAATACCTGTTAAATTTAAGTAAATATTAAAATTAAGTAAAAAAAAAAAAACTCCCTCAAATCAGTTAGATTCATATAAAAACAAAATGAAATTAAAAAAAATTGAACAAGTGTCAAATTTAGGTAAAATATGAATTCAACTTTTTATCCGATTCATATCGACTAAAAAATAAAAAAATATATATATTTAGTTTATATTTTAGAAATTTCAAAAAGTCAAAGATAAATTATATATATATATATAATATATATATATATATATATATATATATATATAAATATATTATATTATATTATATATGCTATGATTTTTCCCTAGCATTTCGTTGCCCAAAGTTCGTAGTGCTTTTTATATACGAATGCATATTATGCACAAATAACTATGGCAATAAAACAATAAATGTATTCTTTATTAATCTTAGACAATACGTTTTTTTTAGAAGTGAAATGAAACTTCAGGAATTTCAACTTGAAATAAAACTGAAAGGCTAAACGGTTGAGAAAAGCGTCAGTCCCTCCCATCAAACAAACACTAAAACTTTTCAGAAATAAAACAATTTTGCACATTTTCTTTGGTTATTATTTAAAGTTTACTGTTCATCACAAGTGCTAATACTTTGCAAAACCCAATTGTGATCCATAGGATACTTAATATACGACAAAATCATATAATGTAATTTTGAGATGTATATGTATATATATATGTATTCGAATAAAGACAAACACAGTTGTAGGGATAAATACTGGTATATTTGTAAGAGGTAATTAACAACAGACTGATTGAAATAAGAAACGCCGGTTAGTAATTAACAATAGTAAAAGTCTACAGTTCAACGTATATGCATGGTGGGTTGATCTCGACTGCTGTCGCTGAACCTGATCCTCGAACGACAATATTTATTATTGTATGTACAATAAATGCGGCACAAAGGCCAAAAAAGGGGTTAAAAGTAATAGATGGTCATCTCTAGTCTTAATATAAAACTTAGCTAGCCACATCCACTGACCCTATCATACAGAACAATATTCCTTTCACCAAAACAACACATTTATCCATACCTTTCTTACTACAAACACCAAAATGCCTCTTTGACTCAATGAAAACCTAAATAATCCCCTTATGTAAAAAGTATTGTCTGGGGGGGCATAAAAAACAAAAATTTCTAAAAAAGATCCCCAATGAATATATACAAAATGACAAAATATATTTACAAGAAACCAAACAAAAATAGTGTTAGTAATAAAACCCCCCACAAACTTTTGAATGTGGCAGAAATATCAGTTAACCGGACGAAATCGATGCGGGACTTATGAAAATAAGACCACACTCATTCTTCCCAAGCATTCACACAGGCACACACTCATTCATACACAACAACAAGTACGAAAACACACACACGAAACGAAAGGCGCCCCGCATCTACCAGAGAACTGCATCACTGACCACCTAAACGAGGGAGGGGATGGGAGTTAAACAAAAGAAAAGAAAATGGGGACAGAAATAAAAAGGGACCAATGAGCAAATACACCCTAGCTAAGTTTACCAGAACAGGAAAGAAAAACTAAAAAAAGAAAAAAATAAAAAACCTAATCTAACCTAATTCCTGGGATGGGTTGCCTATGTTGAACCCGGGAAAACAATATCCTAATGCCTAACCGGCATCCAAATGCCACTCAAGGTCAGCCCCTTTTTACTCGGGCACATACGCGCAAGATTCACCCACCTTTTGCCAAATTCTGATGAGGTGAGCCGCCGCCTTTGTCCTAATCTTGACTTTAAGCTGATGCTTAAAGTACAAGATCAGTTGGTAAGAAGTGAACAACTCGCCCTCATAGAATCCCTTCTGACGCGTCGTCCAAATCACGACTCTCATGACCCCTAGCAAGCAACAGAACACATAGTGCTCTGCCTTCGTCGTCTGCGGCACCACATTGCTACAAACAGAACAGGCTTCAAGGACAAAAAACTTTCCCCGCAGCATGCGAACCATGAGGCCTTCAACAAACTTGCACAACGGCCTGATCCTCGCACGACACAACTACTCTCTCTAGCACTGACTTATATCGTAGATGGATAAGTCCATTATCAGTCAGAAGGTGGGTGCGCCCCAACAGTAATAATCCCTTGAGAAATGGAACAGAAAATCGACGCTTGTTGTTCGTTCTGAATTCTTTAAATTTAATAGTCAAAAAATAAGATAAGTTGAGAAAATTATAGCATTTTTAGATGGGGAATTATCATCATTCTACATTATAGGATTACTTCTGACTATTGTCTTCATTCTTATTTCTGAACCTGTCCAGAATTGATGATCCCGAGTGAAAGAACATACTTAAATTTCTGATAAGTAACTCTATATAATATATTACGTCAACTTTCTAAGTGAAGAAAAACCATGCCACCTTTAAAATCAGTATTCAAAACCCTGGCTTTTATTGATCTCAAAAACATCTGATATCAAGAGGAAATACTCAATTCACTTATAAGAAACTATTTCGATTTTGCATCGTATTAGCACTTGCGAGAAAATATAAAAATAGAATAAATATAAATATATATATATATATATATATATATATATATATATATATATATATATATAATATATATATATATATATATATATATGTATATATATATATATAATATATATGCATATATATATATATATATGCATATATATATATATATATGCATATATATATATATATATATATATATATATATAAAATATATATATATATATATATATATATATATATATATGTGAAATTCCTTATTATTTATATATATTATATAAAGGGTACTTATTGGAAAACACTCAATATCTATCGGTGATAGAGTTAACATACTTAATGTGAGTTTGGGAGCCTAGGTTTCACACAATTTGCGATCGTGACGATCGCAGCGGCGTGAAACCCAGGCTCACAAACTCACATCAATACATCTAAGTTTTATATATATATATATATATATATATATATATATATATATATATATATATATATATATATATATATATATATGAACAAAACAAAACTTATCTTCGTCAATGCGTTTCGTTCTCTGATCAACTTTATCAAGGCAAATCTTATTTTACAACACGTATCTATAAACAGAAGTAAAAATGTCGTTAGTATTTTTGAAATTTAAGAACGCTCATGAATATACATCAGGCTAATTGAAAGTCCAGGTAAATTATGGAGGATGCTAAATGATATAATTTAATCCTTAATAAACAAAAGTGAGTAAATATTATTATTGATATTATTTTAGTTTGAGATTTATTACCGTATTATATATATTAAATAATATAAGGTTTTGAATTTAACTAATTTTAATTTTTTAACATTTTTATAGTCATGTATATTGGCTTGGGAAAAGAGTAATTCTTTCAGGAACGGAGATATTTGGAAAAAAAACCGTGTCGCATATTTATAATTTCGATATCGCCATTCTCAAGAATTTTTTCTTCTGAGTTATTTTTTCTATTAATAAGTGTGTCATTCTTTAGATCAAAGTTATGGTTGAATTTATTTTTTTTGTCTCCATAGATATATTTGTTTTCAATTTCTTCAAGTTTCTTATTGTAAGGAGCAATTGTGACAGTTTATTTTAGAATAACTGCTTCAGAATTATTTTTCTTATGTATATTTTTTTGTTCTGATAATGCCCATAATAGTTTGAGATGTGATTGTAATTATTTTGATATTGTTAATACTGGATAAAATTTTGAATAGTACATACTAAGGAGTTAGTAGTTAGTGCTATATGCCTATTTTTATCTGCTTTATTGTCATTGTTGCTGTTAGTAATGTCATTATCTTTTTTTCTAAACACCAGCATTTACTCACTTTTGTTTATTAGATATTATATATATATATATATATATATATATATATATATATATATATATATATATATATAATTGAAAAAAAAAATGAAAATACCGTTTAAAACCACAGCTCATGAAAACGAGAAATTTTACCAAGAAACTTCGAAGTCGGGATAAATTGATATTTAAAAGTTAAATAATCTTTTCATATAATATTATATATATATATATATATATATATAAGATTCAATAGCAAACACACTGAGAATTTTCCTTCTAAGTTACCTAATTTTTTAATAAGTGTGGCGGCATTTTATAGATTAAAGTTGTTGAATTTATTTCTATGTATAACCAATGCATTTGATAAATTGTTGTGTATAAGGTCTCTTTTGTGTTCATAGGTACGTTTTTTTACATTTCTGCAAGTTTCCCCAATATACTGTGAGGAGCAGTTGTAACAGCTTATTTTATATATACATGCTTCAGAATTATTATTGTGATGTGTATGTAGTTGTCATTATTTTTATGTTGTTTAGATTCGTTTGCCTTAATAAAGTCCACCAGAGGACGAAAACGGTTCGGCCAAGATAATTTTTCTTTTGTCTTTATTCATATTATCCTTTTACAGATATATATATTTTACTTATATCTGAATTTTTACATATGCATATACATAAATTATATTACAAGAATATCTATGCTAATTTATGAAATTTAGATTCATCCACTGTTGAGTAATACACATCAGATGTTTAGTGAGTAGAATCCATAGAATTAAGCACTAATTCTAACCTTGACTTTTTGGCATGGTGAAATTGTACTTCTATACTTCCCAGGGGATTCTTCAGGTTTAACATACATACGTTTAATATTTTGGAACAATGCTTTGAAAGATGAAACTAATTAACTTAGCAGATTGTACGTAGACTCATAAATCTTAAACGTGAGCTGGCATTAGACTTGAACTGCAATGAGACTAAAGGTATTTCCACCCCGGATCTTCTGCTATACATATTACGATATTTAAGGCCTTTACGGGTGGTCTAACCTTTCGCAAGTAAATTTGCTATGACAAGCTGTCAAAATAACTCGCTAGCTGTTAGTAAAGTTTTCTATTCCTGAACGCTTCTCCAATTCGGGCATTAAAACTTTTCATTATCAACACGAATGATAAGAGTCGAATGTTTTCTGATTAACCTCTATTAACATTCACATCCGTTTAGTTGACGTTCTCTAACGAAGAATTTTAAATGTCTGACAGAAAATTCACTTTCTTGGGAGAGTGGAGACTATAGAAATGGAAGTCAAGGGATTTGGGTCTTTCAAGTGAACCATGACAGTGAGATTTGTTATGAAACATTTCAAAGTACAGAAATAGATCCTAGAATTAAAATGTAAAATGTTGAGTGAAACTAATTCTTCTTCTTCTTTCTGACCTCTCCCTTTAGGACATTGGCGATCATGACTCTCCACAATTTCTTGCTCCCTGTAGCTCTTAATAAATTCTCTTCTTTTGTTATTTCTCCTAAACATTGTTCCGCCATTCATTTACTCAATTTCGCTAGGTAGGTTATGCATTGTTTTCCTTTGTCCCTCTTGCCTTCAATCTGTCTTGTGAGTATCAAATTTTCCAAGCCCTCTACAATTTCATGTCCTTTGTAGCTCTTAATAAATAAAATATTATCTTTTGTTCCGCCATCCATTTACTGAAGCTCGGTAGGTAGGTTATGCGTTGGTTTCCTCTGTCCCTCTTGCCTTCAATCTGTCCTGTGAGTATCAAATTTTCCAAGCACTCTTTCCTCATTATGCGCCCTAGAGATTTCAGTTGTCTTCTCCTCATGTTAATTGTGTGTCCTTTTTGTTTCCATGTTCTCTAAAATCGCGTCATGTTCGGTCCATGCTATTCCCAGCATCCTTCTGTAGAACTACATTTCTGTTACTTTAAGTCTTTTCATCTGTGCTGAGATTCACTGCCATATAGGAGGATTTATATTACATAACGAGGAGGCGCGATGATGTAATGTATAACAGCTTGGATTGTGGAATCAGAGTTCGAATTCCAGTCGAATACATTACATTCACTTAGGTGCAAATACCCTTCTTCTCCTCCCCAGTTATGGATAAATAGCAGGACATACTGGGTTCTATAGCCTTGAGTGGCAGCTGGTCTAGGAGAAAGATAACTCTGAATTCAAAACTTGATCCTCCAGGTTAGGGAGGTTGTGCAGTAGGCTAACAACGTACCCACTAATGTGCCTTCTGATTTCAGTATCGCTCTTTCCGTCCCCCTGTTAAAACACTTCCCAGATATTGAAATTGTTGCACTTGTTCTATCTATCTATCTATCTATCTATCTATCTATCTATCTATCTCAAATTTCATGTCTGTCTGTCTATCTATCTATCTCAGACTTATCTTTTGGAAGGCAGCTTTCACTATCCCCAAGCACTTTCAGATTTCAGTGTCACACTTTCTGTCCTCTGTTAAAACACATGTTAAAGTTATCGAAGCCTATTACGAAAATGAATGTTCAAACAGAATTTGAATAAGAAGTTCCCAGGTTGCATAATCTCTCGAAACAGCGAAGTCAATTGGCCACCAGGATCGTACCTTGACGCCTTTAAATTTCCTTTGGGGTTATCTCAAAAGTAAGGTTTATACCAACAAACCAACAACAATCCAACAGCACATTGGTAAGATCGTGGAGCAACTTTGCAGAGACGTCATCAAAAATGTTGACCATCGGGTGGAGGTGTGCCACCGTAGCCATGGCCAACATGTGCGCTATATTATTTTTCACACAAAATTGCCATGACTTAAATAACATGTTCCAATTGAGAAATAAATAAATTTTCACCAATAAAACTGATTTATTTACTGCTGACTTTGATCCGTCTTAATGAAACACCCTTATATATAATCCGTCTTAATGAAACACCTTTATATTTTATATATATATATATATATATATATATATATATATATATATATATATATATATATATAATGGACTCTCTCCGTCGGTTTTGACGTATGAGGATCTGACAGATTACTTGATTCAGTTATGAAATTTTGTGAGATAATCTTAAGTGGCATTTAAAGACCCGCAAGTGATTTACAAAGGAGGCCACATATGGAGCAAGTGTGAGGATTGTGTGATGCGATCACTGTTAAATTGGTTGACCTTTTAGATCTTGCTCTTGCTTCTTGAAGATGATTCAGACAAGCAGATTGAAAAATGCTGAGTCCACTAAAAAACGTTGATCTCCATTCTACCCGCTCCAAAGCTAAGCTCTCAAGGGTGTTATGTGGTATATTGACTGCTGACAAGTTGCTTTCAGCTTTTCTTTGTATCTTAGTCATGGGCTTCCTACATTCCTGTAGCCCTGATCTAACTGGCTGTATATTAGGATCTTGGGTATCCTGTCATCAGACATTCTCAAGACATGACCAGTCCACCGTAACTGAGATTGTATGAGAAAAGTCTCGATTCCTCCAATATTACACTTGTTAAACAGGTCGACGTTAAATGTCCTATCTTGAAGGTTAACTCCACAGATTGCACGCAGACAGATTTTATATATATATAAAGGGTGTTCTGATATCTGGTACCGATTTTAATGTGGTTTAAGTTTAAATGTCTAATGATTTTTTTCTTTTTCTTTCAGATTTGGTGGACATTTCGGCGATATTATTTTTCACACATAATTTCCATAACTTAAATAAAATGATCCAATAGAGAAATAAATAAATTTTCATCAATAACACTGATTTATTTACTATTGACTTTGATCCTTCTTAATGAAAAACTCTTTATATCTTGTGTCCACCAATAATAAATCTTGTTAGAACTTCTAATTCCCTTAGAATCAACTCACTGTATAGGTTGAATAAGTTCAATGGGAAGACACATCCTTGTCTTACACCACTTTCTATTTTTGTATATTTACTGAATTAATTTTCTATCCGTATGCAAGCTGTTTGCTGCTATTCTAAATTATTCTAATATCCTTCTGAAATATGTCAAGGTTACCAAGCAGTTGCAAAGGTTCCTCGTGACATACTCTATCAAAAGCCTTTGCATAATATATAAAACATAGGTATTGCATACTTTTTCATTAGTGTTGCTCTTTTTGTTACCAACAGCGTGTCATATGCATATTCTATGTTGTTAAGATTATGACAGCCAATAATAAATAAGTCTGGTGGGTAGATACATCTTAGCTTAAACCATATAACATGGCGTCAGTTTAAACTCGCGCCTTTTTTCCATATATAGTAACCATTTTGTTTTATACTCGATGAAATCTCAGAATGTTTTTTAGCATATTTCACTGAAATTTTCCTTTTACAAAATTAGATTTTAGAGCAGCGGTTCCTAAACGGTTTGGCACGCCTCATAAGATGCAGTGGAAGAGGATAGCAGGTGAGGCGGAATAATTGAAAGGCTATCAAAGATTTAGAAGCAGTTTTAAAAAATTCATAAGCCAAAAATAAATATGATTTCAAAATTTCAAATATTATTATGGATTACTTGTAATTGTATGCATGAGTGCCAGTATAGATAGTTATAAATAATTATTGACTGATTTTATCACTGTGACATGTTTGCATCATATCAAGTATTTGAAATATAGTAACTAGGGTCCGCAAATTTCCAAGGTTATTTTCAATGAAATCTAACTTATTTTATAAAAAAAAATCCAGACATGCTTTTAACAGAAGTTAGATTTCATTGAAAAATACATCCCTACCCCTACCAAAACGTAACTAATAACTGATACATCAAAATACAGACATAATGAACACGCAGACACCCCTCGTTTAGTAAACTGGATTCATCTGTAACCTTGGAAACGTAAATTATGATTTTAGCTGTGTCTTTAAAAGCCAGTAATTTTAAAAGTTACTCCAAAATTCGCTTTAGGATGAAATGGAACTAATGTCTTTAATTTAATTACAAAATTAAATTCGGAGCTTTTAGCTTCCATTTTTGAAACAGGGTTAGAACTGTGTAGCGAAAAAAAACCCATATTTTAAATCAATTAATTTATAATATATATATATATGTGACGTCCCTAAACACAGCCTTCGCTCGCTCCTCGCTGCTTCGTTCGGGTGTCGCCGCTCCAAACGTGACGACCGCCTGTCGCGTCAGTCGTGTTGTCTCGTCCCGTGACGACCAACTGGTATCGGTCGCGGCACCCAAATGTGACATTCTAACCTTTTGGTGATTCGGATGGGAATCTGGTTAGATTCGATATCAGCCTCGTCGTTCCCAATTCGCTTCCAACGTCTGGTTACCAAAGTAACTGCGTTGATCTCCAGTCTGCCTACCCACGTTGTGAATTGATCTTAGGCAGACGAAATCAATCAGTCGTTAGGGCCGTATGCAAGTTGGGTTCAAGCGGGGGTGGTATCGCACAAATATAATATAAAAGAAATAAAATGATAACTCAAAGTTCAGGTATCAGAAAAAAGGATAACAAACTTTATGTCTGGTTGTTGGATACATGGGACCGCGTCTATCTCCCGACCTGTTCTATGGATTGTGACACGTTGTTTTCCGTTAGGCGAGTTTTAACACTTCAAGTTGTTTGCTCTTTAAGAAATTGTTTTTTCGGTGTGTCTTCGGGCGAAAGTCGAAAAAACTTATTTTGGTGGTCTGGATCACTTAGATCCAGACCACCAAAATAAGTTTTTTTCAAAATAATTCTTCAAAATAATTGTTCTTGGATTGAAGATGAGTCCGGAAATTGCGCGAATCTTGGTCAGCCGATGCGAGGCTTGATTCAACTGAGCACTGGAGACTGACTCTGGGAACTGTCTCTCCCGAACTCAACTCTGGAACTCGAACTCATTTCTGCTCGCTGCGACCTTGCTTATATGGACGCCGACCAAAACCGGGGTGGGTTTGTCGGCGCCGGGGGTTCCTCGATAATTTTAAATGCCTATCCACTTCTTTTATTTTTGGTTAGGAATTTTCCACTTCTTTCCATTTCTTTTTTGAGAGCCTTCTCTTACTCCCACCTTCTCACCATACTTCAGAGGGGCGTGAACTGCCCTCCCCACTTCCTCGTGGCGGCCTCTCATACCCATCCTCTAAATGGGCGGTGGCAGCTTCCTCCTTGCGTCACGTGATCACCACTCGGCCAATGATCTCCAGCCGGGCGTGTACGATCCCGCGGGCTTTGTTTCAGGGAAAAAAATATATATCTTGCTAAAAAATAAATGATCTTTTTCTTTTCTTTTTCTTTCTTTAATCGTAGTTCTCATTTTCTCTGGCCACCAACAGAACAATACGACCGGTGGTGATTATAACCCTTGTTCTCATCTGGACTTCGTCAGTCAGATTATCGCTAATTATCAGAATGGGTGGTCTATTTGACACAACACAATCGTCCGTCGCCTCGAAAAAAAAACAAAACATTTCCATGGTTCCAGTCACTCTTTGGTGCACATTACTGATAACATAATTTGTTATCACGGGCTAAAGATGTTCTGTCGAAAGAAAACGGTCAGTCGCCACCTCGTGTGCGGCTTTGACACAATTCATTTTTCATATCTATCCAAAGCCCTGTAGTTCACCTGTTTTTTGTCAATTATCAAAATAACATTTTCAATTGGATTTTTCTTTGGCTAGTCGGTCTGTGGTTTGCTAATCAGATGTCTTCCCGCATTAGCGGCTTGCTTATGTATCCCCGATAACACAAGCCCGTCGCCAGAACACACCCGATTCCTTTATCCACTTAGAATTTTTCTGCCATTGTAATGACAGTTTTTGCCATTTGCTACTTATCAAAATATCCTTATCCATTGTGGGTGTCCTACTTATCATCCACGCTTTGGGTCTCGCCTCTCTTTTCCTTTCTTTCCTTCCTCTCTTTCCTTTCTTTTCTTTTTGCCTTGGTAAATGGTGCCACACACACACACACACACACACACACACACACACACACACACACATATATATATATATATATATATATATATATATATAGCTGGCCACTCGTATTCGAGGATACCCGTCTATTAGGGCAGCTAGCCAATCCCTATCACAGACGCTCACTCAAGCACATTTGTGTTTGCTCAACACCCACAACACCCAGCTGTGATTTATACTGCAACTCTGCTGAGAAGACCTTAATTAGAGTTTCTGAGAGAAAGCGTGTTATCTAGCGTGATTACCAATTTGAACAAGGTCAGCGCACTCAAGCCCTCAGCCACGATGACTTATGATTTTTACTAGAACAGCTATCGACGCACCCCAAGAGTTATGTCTAACCAATTTCAAGCACAGGGCTTCGGTCAACCCATGGTATAGTTTCAGGCACTTTTAAAGGTGCCGCACACTGGGATCGACCTCAATCTATTCCGATAACATCAGGAAGTCTCCTTCCTGACAAATCAATCATGGTGAGATTCGAACCGGGTTATATATATATATATATATATATATATATATATATATATATATATATATATATATAAAGGGAAAGAGGTTATAGTAGTTCCAACGAGAGAAAAGTGTGTATATTAAAAGAAGAGTGAAACCGCAAACGTTTTTATTTGTAATGTGGATATTTTTTTAAATATACTTTATTATATATATATATATATATATATATAAAGGAAGAAAGATTATAGTAGTTCCAACGAGAGAAAAGTGTGTATATTAAAAGAAGAGTGAAACCGCAAACGTTTTTGGTTGTAATGTGGATATTTTTTTTAAATACACTTTTATATATATATATATATATATATATATATATATATATATATATATATATATATATGTATTTAATTACAAATTTGCCATGATTTATTTTGAACGTTTATATCAGCTCGAAGCGTATCTTAACGTAATCAAATGACGTCATATATTATAAAATGGACTAACTCAGACAATTATTTTAATATATTT
The DNA here is from genome assembly GCA_903632075.3 of Acanthosepion pharaonis. Lineage (NCBI taxonomy): Eukaryota > Metazoa > Mollusca > Cephalopoda > Sepiida > Sepiidae > Acanthosepion > Acanthosepion pharaonis. The sequence goes on from CAHIKZ030005499.1 coordinate 759,660, forward strand.
AATTTTTATACATTATTTATATATAGACACATCTATTTAAGTAAAAGCTCTGTTTATAATGAACCGTAATAACCGGCCTGAAACCGTTATTAATACTGTTTATTGTAAACATACTGTTGTGTGTACGCAATGCACCTGCATTGGTCAAACGCAATAACCCCATATCCACCACCATCCCCATTTCCCACATCAGGAAGAATGTAATTTATTATATTAGTAACAGTTTGCAAGACTAGTTAGCCCTTATTCTATAGCGAATTACCCATTTAGTACGACACAGGGCCAAAGAAAGAAAGAAATATAACGTTAGGCTTTAAAGTGAGGAGGGATTACCAGCATTCGAGATGTGTTTTGTTTGGGTTGAACACGTTATAACCTCAACCCGTCTCAGGTCTTCAGTGATTATAATTGAAAAGGAACAAAAATGAAGGTCTCCGATATTTCGTTATTAAACATTGTAGTATATCAGTGAGAATACCTATAAAGTTGTCTGCCAATATGACAGAATGCAAAGAGAAAATGAGTGTATGCCTTTTTTTTAAGAACATTAATGAAAAGGTGAACTTAGCCTTACCTACAACTCTTGCCTGTTAGTTTGTTCAATCATCTATCTATCTATCTATCTATCTATCTATCTATCTATTGTACACTTATCTCTCTATCAATCTATCTATCAGTTGCAGTCTTTTCTAATCTATCTATCTATCTATCTATCTATCTATCTATCTATCTATTGTACACTTATCTATCTATCAATCTGTCTATCAGTTGCAGTCTTTTCTAATCTATCTATCTATCTATTGTAGACTTATCTATCTATCAATCTATCTATCTATTGTAGACTTATCTATCTATCAATCTATCTATCAGTTGCAGTCTTTTCTAATCTATCTATCTATTGTACACTTATCTATCTATCTATCTATCAATCTATCTATCTGTTGCAGTCTTTTCTAATCTATCTATCTATCTATCTATCTATTGTACACTTATCTATCTATCAATCTGTCTATCAGTTGCAGTCTTTTCTAATCTATCTATCTATCTATCTATTGTAGACTTATCTATCTATCAATCTATCTATCAGTTGCAGTCTTTTCTAATCTATCTATCTATCTATCTATCTATCTATCTATCAGTTGCAGTCTTTTCTAATCTATCTATCTATCTATCTATCTATCTATCTATCTATTGTAGACTTATCTATCTATCAATCTATCTATCTGCTGCAGTCTTTTCTAATCTATCTATCTATCTATTGTACACTTATCTATCTATCAATCTGTCTATCAGTTGCAGTCTTTTCTAATCTATCTATCTATCTATCTATTGTAGACTTATCTATCTATCAATCTATCTATCTATTGCAGTCTTTTCTAATCTATCTATTTATTGTACACTTATCTATCTATCTATCTATCAATCTATCTATCTGTTGCAGTCTTTTCTAATCTATCTATCTATCTATCTATCTATCTATTGTACACTTATCTATCTATCAATCTATCTATCTATTGCAGTCTTTTCTTATCTATCTATCTATCTATCTATCTATTGTAGACTTATCTATCTATCTATTAATCTATCTATCTATTGCAGACTTTTCTTATCTATCTATGCTTTTATATATATTTTGTGCTAATGTTCATACAATAGAAAGCCTAAGAGCCACTCAAGACAGAGAGTTACTGTGAGATGTTGCATTAGGGTAAGAAAGGGTAAGAAGTGAGGTTCCTGGCGCTATGCAGGAAAGATAAAAGCTAACTCTAAACTTGAATAGGTCAAAATTTAATTAGTGAATAACATTTCAGAATTCAGGCGGAGACATTAGAAGTATAGTCTGGAAGTAGACTTTAGAATGAACCAGAAACACATATCTGAACAGGAAACCTTTACTGTTAAAAAGACCGGGAATGATCTATCTATCTATCTATCTATCTATCTATCTATCTATCTATCTATCTATCTAACACTTCCATAATACTAAAGAAGAATATTTATAGTCATTGAATACTAATTACTCTTTGAATATTTCGCCTAACTGCTGCACACTTGTCCCCACCCAGCCATATATCATAGAACAATTCTCGTCGTCGATGTACCTTACCGCAATGGCTACCCACGTCAGTCATGAGAAATTCTCTTTGATACTTTTCCTCAGATCTAAAGTCGACATCTATTCAAAATGTATACCCTTTATTATTTGACAGACGACTATTCAGAAAGATGCAAAGCAAGTTATTTCTTTCTCCGTATATTCTCTTGGAGCTCAAACTCCACAATGGTCGCCGAAGCAGCCGTCTGAGTTACGCATGGAAAAGTTATTAAATAATGGCGATGATGTGGAGGCGATGAAAAACAATATTAGACGACACCGGGACATTTTCAAGAAGAATGAGAACAAGCAAGGTCAAAAGGAATCGATGCTAATCTATGAAGAATTGACCGCACGTCGTTCGCACTTTTGCCGAAAATCAACATGGCGCGGGGCGATGGCTCGCACAGTCTTTCCAGTTTCAAGAATAAACGAATTTGATGGAATAGAAAAAAAAGTAGAATATATTGTCTACGCGAAGAAAGAGATATCTGACGACAGCATACATTATTAATGCATACAGTAAAAGGAAAGTTAGAAGCATGCATGAACGTGTGGGAAGATTAACCCATGAGGAACAGTGCAAATGAATTTGGTTCTGCCAGCAAGAAACTTTACTGAAAATTTAACCTTCCTGTTAAATCTAAGAAACCGGACCCAGTTATTGGGACAGACAGAAAGATAGACAAAGAAATGGGAATGTCAATTAACGAATAGACTCGTTCCCGCATACCATAGGTTAAAGCTAAAAGCAAATTGGAAATTAAATAAATATCAAGATTATTCGAGAGCTGCAAAAATTGTGAAAAAAAAAAAATTACAGTGTTGTCCATGAACAGCCAACTACTGGAAAATTTTAGTTCGTGGAAAACTGCATTGATTACCCTTAGATATCTCAGAAGCATTCAGATAGGGACCCTGCCGTTCGTTAGGAAATTGAAAAACCAATTTCTTTATTGGGTCACATCTGTTACATCCCACCACGCAAAAGAAAACAATTAGAACACGCGTTCCTTAGCAGGAAAGGATAAATATTCTTTATAATTAGGCTTCATACTGGGAATGTTAAACCGAAACACGACTGCATGTCGCCTTCGTTCATTAAAAAAAAAATATCTTTAGATAATAAAAATATAAAAAATGGACGTGCTTGAATGTCTCTCAGAAAGTCTCATTTAGCAATGTTTAGTAAAGGGGTCTTCAGACATTTTAGATCATCGACTTCTTCATAGTATCCTTGACGACCCATCAACCCTCAGGCATGCAAAAATATCAAAATAATATTTCTTTTTTATTTATGAGTCGACGTGCATTTTTTCTTCATTGTTTTTTCTCGATAAAATTTATTTTAACTTTACGTTTATCTGATTCCTTTTTTAATTTCCCGCCAGATATTAGACTTGTTTGTTCAAATAATAATAATAATGATAATAATAATAATAATAATAATAATAATAATAATAGTAATAATAATAATAAATCTCGAAAATGTGGCATATGGGAACATCAACAATCCTTGTTGTAGTTGGAGCCCTAGGACTTGTTGGAAAAGATTGCAGTAGATTAATTGAAGGGATTCCTGGAAGTCCATGCCTCAAGGAGATACAAAAAATTGTTCTGACAAGTACAGCCCACACTTTACGAAGTGCTTTATCTATGTAATTTTTTTTCATTGTCAGTGGAAAGTGTCATGATGCCATTTCTAACCTTAGGTCCCTAGGTGGGACCCGGAAAGAAATGTGTAAACGCCCGAAATCAAAGAAAATAATAATAATATCTAAATAAAAGGGTCTTGAAGACTCAGAAATGTGGCATATGAGTACATCAATAATTCCACTTGTAGTTGGAGCCCTCGGATTGACAGGAAAAGGTTCCGATAGACTCACTGAAGGGGTTCCTGGTAGCTCATTCCTTAAAAAATAACAAAATATTGTACTCAAAAGTACAGCTCAAACATTGCGAATGGCTTTATTAGTGTAAAATCTGTGTGATCTGAGGTTATTTTAAAAATTATTTATTTTTTTATAAAACTGATCAGTAGAAAATGCTATGAAGCCATTTCTGACCTTAGGTCTCTGATTGAGACCTGGAAGGAAATGTGTATGCACAGAAATCAAAGAAAATATTATTATTATTAATATTATTTTTTTTATTATTATGTGTGCTATCATCTTGCCAGAGAGTAATTTCAAGTGCCTAATTACCAAATTCCCTCTGGGGTCTATGAATAAAAATGGTACTGTAGGTAAGTTATCTATGCTAATTTGGGACGTTTCGTTTAGACGGAGAAAGTTTTGAGGATAATGTGTGTAGTTCCTCACAAACTAATAAGTAAAATCTGTTGTCGCTCTGAGATGCTGATGTGTCCAGGAATTTTACTCACATGATTTTTGGTACACTTCTTTACCATACCCAATGTCATTATCATAACAGAGATAATCGCAGTTTTAAGTTTACACACGTTTGTTACTTCAACTTGCGGGTTCTTAAAGGCCAGTCAGTTTTATCTTCATGTTTTACGAGTATGGCTGGTATAATTTTTTTCAATGGATTCATTTTCCTTTAATATCACCGTTTTATTTTTGTTGTTGTTTTGTGTCTTCGGTAGGGATAGTCTGTTATATAATGGTTGCCAAGTGTTCATTAGGTCAGTCAGTTATGTGCCATTACGCAGATTTTTTTTCCGTAGTAGGTTGATATTTCTTTCTGTGGTAGACCAGTTGCCACCCAAAGCTACAGAACCCAGTCTGACATGTTATTTACCCATAGCTGGCGGAGAGAAGAAGAGGATCCCCTACATTCTAAAGGTAATAGAATGTAATGGATTCGACTGGAAATCGAACTCGGCTCCCCGATTCCTCAAATCCGAGCCACTATCCATTACTCCACCGTCCTCCATGATTAGGTGCCGGTTCAAAATTTTGTTTAATAGAGTCTCATCATTAGAGGTGTGTTACAGTGGAACACACCTATTCTATAGTTAATAGATTCTCCCACCTATAATAAGTAGAAGTAGTAAGAAAGAGTAACGATTCAGTCGCTGAGTGGGTCGTGTGGCTAGCTAAGTTTAAAATTAAAACAAGTGATGACCGTCCTTTACCCCAATCTCCCTTTTGGCCTTGTGCCACATTTGCTGTACATACAATAATAAATATCGTCGCTGAGTGTGTCGGTCAGTCAATCGATGCCGGACGACCGTTAGTCGGATACTAAAGTATCAGCCACCACAACTAGATTTCTCTGCGTTATACTTATTATATCAAGTTCCTAACGTTTTGTACGTCGAACCTATTTTAGGATCGACTTAGTACAAATACAAGCCTCAACTGTGAAATCACTCTACAACAAGGTGTGATCTCTTCAATGAACCTTTAGTGTGCTTCTGTTTAAATTACAGAAATTTCAGGTTTCTAAGTTAAAAATTCATTATTTGGTTCATGAACAGCAATTGTGTATTGGTTCGTGAATACATTTAGTTGGTTAGCTAAGAGTTCATTCTCTATTGATCATTTATGTTTTGTGATTGTGTTGTCGGTGTGCCTTTGGTTGATCAACATGTCACGTCTTACCGTTGCTAGTTTCTTGCTGTCAAGAGAGAGTCTGTTATCTGCATTCCTTGTACTCCATATTTTGCAGCTTGCTTTTTCACTGGTTGTTATATTTGGGTGTAATGCTACAAAGAAAAATGCATTAATAATTTCCACATATTCCTCTTTTGTCTATTTTTGTCGGGTGTTTACTTTAGTGTGGGTTGGTCTTGATGGTTGAACATGCGCATCAGATTTAGGAACATCCTTGGTTTGAATTGCAGCTGATTTTGAAGGGGTTTAGGGGCTGGTTTGTTGATTTTTCGAACTCGGTGCCGCCTCCAGTTGATTCACCGGGGACTCATGTTTTGTTAGTTTGTGTTTGAGAGCGAGCTTTCATGATTTGCGTCTAGCGTCCAGTTGTTACTGTACAGGATAAGAAATCCGTACAAAGTTGCCTGGTTTATCGGGTAAAGATTTAATTATTCAAAGGGGCCGACACTTTCCTGAAGTTCTCTTCGCGACATTTTCAAACAAGTTGTTGTAGTTGTTAATATTTATATTGTACCAAATGCAGAAAGGATGGTAAGAGAAACCTCTTCATGGTCAATACTCTACCCATACCAAACAAACTGATGTAGAGAAACCCCGTAACCCATCAATGGTTGCGTAGTGCTGGGTTAAAAGCTGAAACCAATGGTTTTATTCTTGCTGCACAGGACCAATGCTTGCTAACTAGAAATTACCAAGCACATATACTGAAAAAATTGTGTTAACCCCAAATGCAGATTTTGTGATTCAGAAACAATTGACAATTTTGTATCAGGTTGCACGGTGTTAGCATCAACTGAATATAAAAGCATGATGGAGTGAGTTGATATCCGCACTGGAGAATATGCAACATTTACGGGATGGAAACTGCAAAATATTGGTATGAACACCATCCAGAACAGATTACAGATATAGGACCTGTAAAAATTTTATGGGACACACAGGCAGAACAATCAAAGCTAATCGCCCAGACATCGTGATCAGCGACCGCAAAAACAGAATATATCTTCTTATTAAGATGGCAGTCCCTGCAGACTCTAATGTATTTTTGAAGATCTTCAAAAAAATCCTTGAAATCGAAATCTCAAAAATGTGGCAAGTGAGGAGATCAACAATTCAAAATGCTCATTTGAATATGTCATGATGCCATTTCTGACCTTAGGTTTCGGGTTTTTGATCCGGAAAGAAATGAGTATACAACGGAAATCAAAAGAAATAATAATAATAATAATAATAATAATAATAAATCTCGAAAATGTGGCATATGGGAACATCAACAATCCTTGTTGTAGTTGGAGCCCTAGGACTTGTTGGAAAAAGATTGCAGTAGATTAATTGAAGGGATTCCTGGGAAGTCCATGCCTCAAGGAGATACAAAAATTGTTCTGACAAGTACAGCCCACACTTTTGAAGTGATTTATCTATGTAATTTTTTTTTTTTTTGTCAGTGGAAAGTGTCATGATACCATTTCTAACCTTAGGTCCCTGGGCGGGACCCGGAAAGAAATGTGTAAACGTCAGAAATCAAAGAAAATAAAAATAATAATAATAATAATAATAATAATAATAATGAGAAAAATATTATAAGTTGTGTATCTAATAATAAGCACATTCAAATAAGTTAATGAACATTTTTTATTGAACTTGTTAACAACATTAATCGGAAGGATGTGTTTGTTGAGTAGATTTGATATTTAGTTCGGAGGTGGTAAGTTTTAGCCATTTTTATTGGCCCAATTTTGGTACCTAGAAATTTAAACACCCGCATTTGACCTCTTGCCATTTATTGCAACCCCCCACCCCCATGGGGCACCCACCATCCTACCTCAGCAGTCGATACCAACCAGTTTGAGGGTACTTGGTTTACTAAAAGATCATAATAGTGAGGAACTTATAAGAATCAAACTGTTTATAATTGCTTTTCGTCCACGCAACTGACTTAACTTCATCTTCTTAATGAAGCTACCCAGCCCGGTCGTATATGTATATATCTAACATTTATTATTGTAGTGTCTCAGGGATTTAAATTATTGGTATATATATATATATATATATATATATATATATATATACACAAATAATTTTTCTTTCATTTACTCTAATATTCGTCCCACACTCTCATACATATACTCTCACTAAATTTTATTTTTTATTTTTTATTCCCGGAGTTGTTTTTTTCTGTTTTCTTTTATAATTTGTAGGTCTGATGAATTGGATCGTATGTACGATTCCAATGGAATAAATTATGACTATGGAATATTAGTGTTTAAGCCTTTTTATTATATCCTTACTCTATCCTGGACATTGAGTTCTACCTGGATTCTATCCTCTTGGAATTATTTTTTATACATATATATATGTATGGGTATGTATATATATATATATATATATATATATATATATATATATTAGATATATGATTGCATATGTATGTATATTAAACACTAATATTATCAATATATATACATATATATATATATATATGTTGCGCGGATTTAAATTATTGGTATATATATATATATATATATATATATATATATATATATATATATATATATATATATACATTATCACAAAAAAAATGTTAAACATTAAAATGTCTTTAAATAATTGTCACATGTGACGCCATTACATTTGTTTACATTTGATACGCCATGAGCAGTTATGAATGTACGTGCGAGATTCATGGAAAGTTGAAGTTTATAAGCAGTAAATTCGACCTTGCCAATCGAACGATCCTTTTTGGCCGAGCGGTAAGACACGTCAGGCTATATGACGGTTCCATATAAGATACAGTTTCGAATCCTGTCAAAGGACGAATATTTTCTATGAAAATCTCTCGGACATTCAGGCCGGTAAATGTTATGAACACTGTTTATTATAAACAGAGCATTTACTTAAATACTTGTATCTATAAAAAGAATGTTAAACATAAAAATGTCTTTAAACAACTAAATATAAACATCAGGAAATAAAAGCTGAAGTTCTGAACTTTTGTCGCATCTTCATCTGTTGATCTTGAATCCGAATGTCATCAGTGAATAGCAAAAACAAAAGTATTGGCCTTGCAGTTCCAATACTTTTGGATGGAACTGTATATTGCAATGGTGGCTTATAGGAAGTACGAAACCGGTTTTTGACATTTTTTTATGAGAACTAATGCTTTTAGCTGAACTTGTGTTTGTTTATTTTTTGTCGATATGTACTTTTATTTTTTATTTATTTTTTAATTTTTAACATTATCTCTCTTTCTCTCTCTCTCTCTCTCTCTCTCTCACACACACACACACATTCCTTTTAATCATTTCACTTCCAAGAAAGGCAATACTACAACTAAGATGCAAGGTGTTACTAGTAGTAAAAGAGAATAAAACTTTTGTGAGGACAATAAAAGAACAGGAATCATATATATATATATATATATATATATATATATATATATATGTGTGTGTGTGTGTGTGTGTGTGTAAACTAATTGCTAAATATAGGTAAGTATACGAGCGAGTGATCGTATACAAATACATATAAATACTCTATAGTGTAAGAAAAAATAGTGCTGATTGTTAATTAACAGAGCTGTTTAATATATATATATTAAGAAATATGCATAATATTTTACACTAATTGCACAACTTCGAGTTTCATGCCGAAGCAATTTTCAAGGGCTGCAATTATTATATATATTATGTATATTTCTTAATACATATATATATATATATATATATATATATATTGTTTAGACTTTGCTGCATATATAGAGGAATAGTGCGCAGTGTCGGAGACAGCGAGGATATAAAACCAACCTATGATGGCTGTTTCCTTGTCTAAGTATGACCATTACAAGATATTGCAAGTCTCTGTTATATCAAGAAATTTTTCAAGCGGAGAAAGACATTGCACTATGTCAAACCAGAATAGCATTTACACAAAAGTAACAACAATTAAACTTTTTTAGAAGCTGCGATGCCACAGGTGTTACAAAAAAAATTCCTTCTACTGTTGGATACCTTTTCTAAGGTTAAAGGGTTTCACACTGCCACTGACCTTACCGTGGGCCTGTACACCAATCCTGATAAGTTTACATCGCAGCGCCTATGCTAGATGGATGTTGATTCCATGAAATGTTTCACAAGCCATTTAGTAAGTACTGTTTTTAACCCCTTTTGGTTTCCAGCCAATCTCCACACCAGAAAACCCTGGTTAGGGAACCGGTTTAATCGCTGGTAGCTTGATCATGCGATAGGTATTACTTGGTTACCTTGTACCAGTCTCGCACTCATAGAACGACCGGACATGATCAGGATTAATATATATATATATATATATATATATATATATGTGTGTGTGTGTGTGTGAAAAATTTGTCAGAGTTAACCTGTAGAAAAAGACAATATTTATAAATATAAAATCAATAGGAAAACTGTAATATTAACCGACGCGTCTCGTCCAATGTGGACTTTTCAAGGTAAAAACGAAATGAATTTATTAAAACAAAGTAACTAATAATAACAAAACAAAATGTCCTTAGAAACTGGAAGAAATTAGAAAATGCTATTATATTCATACTGTCAACTGAAAATTACGTCAATTACTGTCACGTGTGGAAATATTGTTTTTATTGTTGTGTTTATGGATTCAATCATTTTCTTTTGATTTCTTGGTATAATTCTGTACATTTGCTTGGGAGAGTAGTAATTCTGTTAGGGAAGGTGAAATAGGGAAAAAGCCTGGGCGTAGATTAATATTTGGATAATATTCAATGGCGGCACTCACGAGGTTTTTTCTTCTGAGTGAGTTATTTTCTTTTTTTATGTGTGTAGCAGTTTTAAAATCAAAATTGTGGTTGAATTTATTTCTATGCATGACTTGTGCATTAGTTTAGTTGATTTTGTGAGGTCATTTTTGTGCTCATAAATGCATTTTTTAAAACATTTCTACTTGTTTCTCCAATATATTGGGAGCAGTGTATAAAACAAAAACATGCACGCAGATATAGTCAGAATATACATGCAACAACTAACATCCACCTATTCACATAAAAACAAGAAAAAAACTTTCTTAGAAATTGCGTTGATGAAAAAGTTATTCCTCAATTCTCACACAAGCTCATCAAATCGTCGCGCCATATTTCCCCTCCTCGTGCCCATGAATTTTGAAAAATTCAATACAGGAATTAAAAGAAAAAGAAGCGATTCTTTACCATAAGGCATATTTGACCGGAAGTTACCTACAAAAACACGAACGGAAGGAAATAAAAAGATCAATCAAATATAATAACAATGAGAATGTCCGTGTTTTGCAAAACACTCAATAAACTTGTAGTGGTGCTGTAAGTATTGTTGGCTAGAATCACCGTGAATATAATAAAGGGAGGCTGTTCTTGTAGAACAACACCCCACACTAAAATAATGCACAACAAACACGAGAGAAAAATAATCAAGCTCAGTGAACATTAATAAAATATTGTATTAACAATGATATACAAAAATATCAACAATAGTATAAAGAAAGTTGCTTCTTTTTTTCCGTAATAAAAAGGTTAAGTTTAGTTAATTAATGTTGAGTACAATATTGAATGTTATTTAACTACAAAGTTCACTTGAAGTCTTAGCTAAATAAAGAATAGTTCCACAGTGTTTTATCAGTGTAGAAAAATGTAATGTTCATGAGTGATATCAACAGGAATTAGTATGATTACTCGATTGAGTGATAATTAAGAATTAAAATGTCAATATAGCGCCGTGCCTTATTTTCCAAGAATTGAACTGCTACTGACTGTTAGCAAACAGCGAGAGTCTTTATAAACGCTGGGTAAGCTCCAGCGAGCTTGGCGCTAAAAATATAGAAAGATACTAAAATACACGATTGGTCAGGAAATGGACCAATCCGTGATTTTAGAGAAAATTTCAAATTACCTGCGATGGCAAAATTGTCATATGATAAGTATCATATATTCACGAACCAATGATATTGAAGGAAATGGAGGTGTGGCACATGTAAGTGATCTCCACAAACTCATTAATAATAGCAAATGGTCCAATGTCGGCAGAAAAGACCTAATAACAAACTCATCGAAATTCCAACTATCAGATATACAATTAGAAGCACACAGCTTTGGTCAGAAACTTACCACTGAAATACCGAAATATGACACCACAGATTACATAATTAAAAATCATCACCACACTGACTCCGATTTTACCAAAGGCTATATCCAGGGCCTAATCACAGCTATACACAAAAATACGAACGACACTGCACTTCCTCGAAGATATATCAAAGCCCTGAAAGAATTAGCTAACAACAAAAACATCCATATATCTACTTCTGATAAGGGCGGGGGAATTGTAATCATGGATAAACACATTTATCAACAGAAGATTAGAGAGCTCATTAACGATGATAACATCTATGAAAAAGTAAATGAAAACAAAGCTATAAAAGAAACATAAAAATTCACAAGCGACATCAAAAAACTACTAAAAATGAAGACTTCTCATGATTAAAACTTGTTGAATACCATCTAAAAACAGCCATATTATACGGATTACCAAAAACACAAACCGAACATACCAATGAGACCTATCATATCAAGAATAGGCAACGCTCCACATAAAATAGCCCGCAAACTAAGCAGAATTTTAACTCCACTTTTTGGCACTATTAGTCCATTACACATCAAAAATTCAGGTGACCTCCTAAACAAATTAAAAAAAAAACATAGACATTAAAAACAAATATATGGCTAGTTTAGATATAAAATCTCTATACAGAAACGTCCTCATAGAGAAATGCTTAAATCTACACCTAAAGCAAAAATTAAACTACCCACAGATAAAATCATAAAAATATACCAGCTAATCACCAAGCAATGTTTCTTTACATTTGATAACAAACATTACAGACAAAAATTTGGTTTACCAATGGGATCTCCTCTCAGCGGCGATCTTGTATGTCTATTTTTAGAATTTCTAGGAAGTGACCCATTCAAAAATATTCTCCTTCCAAACACTTCCTATTTCAGATACATAGACGACAACGCTAACATATTTTCTTGGATTGATATAAGTTTGTGACCCTGGGTTTAATAGTTTGTCTGACCATCGCAAATAGAGTGAAACCCAGTGTCACAAACTCACATCAATCCAATTATATATATATATATATATATATATATATATATATATATATATTAAGAATTTCCAGAAATATAGACAAACAGAACACTTACACAGAATTATTCAGATTTCCTTTTTCTTCTATGTACAGCTCTCCACAACATCTTATCTCTTGTAGCCCTTAGCAACATTTGTCCATTTGTCAAGCCTCCCGCCATTTGTTCCGCTATCCATTCAAACAAGGTGGTCAGATAGACGGCCTTTTGCCTCCTCCTGTTTTTCTTGCCCTGTCCAGTGAGTGTCAAATTCTCCAAGCCCACCTCCCTCGTTGTGTGTCCGAGAAATATCAAATGTCTCTTTCTGATTCTGAGTATATGTTCGTTTTGATTTCATTTTCTTTATTAAACGATGCCCACTGAGGATCGAACTCGCTAGCCATGATCAGTAGGGCTAGTTTCGTAATCATAGTTCTATACCAGGAGCCATTGTTAGATACGTTTATACGTTTAACCCTAGTTTATTCTGAAAAAGGGCCAGAACTGTTGAGTAACTATGTCTATCGATCTATCCATCAATAAATGAATAGATAAAAACATGTTTAGAGTAGCGTGGCATACAATAACCTCTCTTAGAATCGGAATTCTTATATTAATTACTAATATATATATATATATATATATACGTATTCCTGATTCTTAGCAATAAAATTTATGTCTACAATCGAAAGACGGAGAAAAATCAAGAAGCACCTCTACGGAAGCGTAATGATAAAGCATGAATGACTTTAAAGTGTTTTCCTGATAAAAAAAAAGAGAAGTTAGGCCCGGTTCCTCTTATGCATAACATTTTCTATATTGAGACTTTCTAACTCTAGGCCGGTGGACATTAATTCCACTGCTTAATCTACACAAACAAGTGTATCCCCAATATAAAACGTTTATAGATATAAGAATAATGTATAATGATAAAAATTCCCATAATTGCTCAAGAACTACCATATATATATATATATATATATATATATATATATATATATATATATATATATATATATATATATGTATATATATATATACATATATATATATATATATATGTATGTACGTATGTATATATATAAATAAATAAATAATTATTTTTATAAAAAAAATAACATAAGTATATTATAAAATCACTACAAAATAGCCATTTTGTTTCAACACTATTTTTGCAGTGATTTTTATAACATACTTATGTTATAATTTTATAAAAAATAATTACATTACTCTACTTTGTATTGAGCACTCTTTTAAGAATAGTAATTGTTGGTTATTGGAATTCATTCGTATATATATTATAATTATATATATATATATATATATATATATATATATATATATATATATAAATTTCAAGAGGATAGTATCCAGGTAGAACTCAATGTCCAGGGCAGAGTAATAATAAAAAGCTCACACACTAATATTTCATCGTAATAATAATTTATTTCATTGGAATCGAGATCACGATCCAATTCAATTTGTAGGTCTGATGAATTAGATTGTGATTACGATTCCAATGTAATAAATTATAACCATGGAATGTTGGTGTTTGAGCTTTTTATTATATATATATATATATATATATATCTATATATATATATATATATATGTGTGTGTGTGTGTGTGTGTGTGTGTATACAATATTTGGAAAGTCGTTTTATAATATCAATGAATTACTTGAAGGGGCACAATGGAAACAGAAAGAGAAAATTAAGAAAGGCTAGGAAATGAAAAAGTAAAGAGAATGGAGACAAAGGGGGAAAAGGGGAGAAATAAAAAAAAAGATTAGGAGAGAATTAGAACAAATAGAGAAAGAAGGACGAAAAACGAAGAGGGAGGGGGACAAAAAAGAATAAAAAAAAGAGGGGTAGATGGGGAGAGAGAAAATAAAGTTATAGGAAATGTCAATGGAAAATAAAAGAAAGAAAGAAAGAAAGAAAAAAGAGAATAAGAAAGAACGGAAAGAAAGGGAGAAAGGAAAGAAACAAACAAGGACAATAAAGAAAGAAAGAGATTAAAGTAAGAAAACAAAAAAAAAGAAAAGAAATGAAAGAAAGAAACAAGAAAATAAAGAAACAGAAAAAGAAAGAAACAAACAAACAAAGAAAAGAAGGAAACAAGGAAAATAAAGAAAGAAAGAAAAGAAAATAAGGAATGGACGAAACAAGAAAAGACAGAAAAGAAAGGAAAAAAAAGGAAGGAAAGAAACAAAGAAAGAAAAGAAAAGAAAAGAAAGAAAAGAAAGAAACGAACAAGGAAAATAAATAAATAAATAAACAACAATAAGGAAAAAAGAAACAAAGAAAAGAAAGGAAAGAAATAAAGAAAGGAAATAAAAAAAAAGAACTACGAGAAGAAAAAAGGCAGAATTAAGGCGGGTAAAGGCTGTAAAAAGGAGTAAGAGGGAGAATGGGGGGACAAAATAAAATAAATAAATTTAAAAAAAACAAGAGTAGAGAAAGAAAAAGAAAAGGAAAGCGAGAGATGTAAAGTAATACGAAATGGAAATGGAAAAAGAAAGAAAGAAAGAAAGAAAGAAAGAAAGAAAGAAAGAAAGAAAGAAAGAAAAAATAAAGAAAAAACCCATGAGACGATAAAAAGACAGAATTAATGAGAGGAGGGTAAGGGCTCTAAGAAAGAGTGAGAGGGAGAATGAGAGATAGAAGAAAGAAAACAAGAATGAGGAAAAGAAAAGGAAGAAGAAGAAAAACAGAGAGACAATCAGTGAGTGGAAAGAGAAATGAGGAGGAGGAAGAGAAGGAGAAGTAGAAGGAGTTGATGATTGAGATTTGATAAGAGGAGGAGAATGAGTAGTAGAAATATTGAGGAAGGAACAGAATGCGAAGAACGGAAGAGAACGGAATTAGAGACAACCTCCCCCCCCCAAAAAAAAAAAGACGAACTTGAAGAGGAGAATATGGGAGTAGAAGGAGGAGATGGAGAAAACCGAGGTTAAGAAAGAATTAGAGAAAACAAAGTAGGGGGGAGGAAGAACCAACAAAAAAAATGAGAGAGAAAGAGAGAGAGACGGAGGGTCAAATGATGAAGAAAGTGAAGTAAAAGAAGACTAAAGAGAGAAGGTGAAATTAATATTGGCGACAAAGACATAAAGAGAGAAAGAAGAAACGAAGTTATAGGAAGAAGTCAGTAAAACAAAGAGAGGGGTGGAATAAAAAGGAAGTGGGAAATAGGAAGTGAAGAGAAAAAAGATGGACGGAGAAAGACAAGAACAAGAACCATAGTTACGACTTATTCATTTCTCGAAAAAAAATATCAACGTCTGTTTTGTAGTAATTTTGATAATTGTCCAATTTCACTGTTTTATGTGTTTCGAATATTTCAGCTGAACGCTAATTGTGATTCAAACCCGCCAGTGATTTGCGGAAACAGAGAACGCGGGAAATTGGACAGAAGCCAAACGTTATTTTTTATAGCATTTTTTTTCTTTTTTGAATTTTTATATTTCTTAATCGGAATCACTTTGACATATTATTTTGCTTCCTTCTTCATATTAATTCGTTTTATTTTTATCTATCTATCTATCTATCTATCTATCTATCTATCTATCTATCTATCTATCTATCTATCTATCTCATGCTCCACATATCTATCTATCAAACATGGAAAATAAAGAAATTAAAATAAGGAAAGAAAGAAACAAAGAAAAGAAAGGAAAAAAAATAGAAGGAAAGAAACAAAAAACAGAGAAAAGAAACAACAAAAATGTTCCTATCTATCTATCTATCTATCTATCTATCTATCTATCTATCTATCTATCTTCCTTCCTTCCTTCCTTCCTTCCTTCCTTCCTTCCTTCCTTCCTTCCTTCTTTCTTTCTTTTTCACCTGTTCGTATCTATCTATCTATCTATCTATCTATCTATCTATCTATCTATCTATCTCCGTCTGTTCGTTTATATCTATCTATCTATCTATCTATCTATCTATCTATCTATCTATCTATCTATCTAACATAAACAATCAACAAGGATTAAATTCTTACATTGGCCACACATGAACCACACTCTCTTGGCGGTTGAATGTTGTCATTTTTTCAAAATTTGAATGCACACATATCGATCAATATGAGTGGTTTTAACATGAGCCACGTTTTAGTAGATAACAAAATATTATTTTGGACTCAATACAAAGAAAATCTTAAAATTCTGGATGCCGTTGTAGTACAGTTATTCAATTAAATGGGGTATCATTCCCCAGTATATGTATATATCTATAATAATTGTTTCAAAAAAAAAAAAAAGGAAAAATATATTCTGTTACTTTCATTCGTCAGGAGGTTTGAAAAATGATTGAAAAATGATTTGTGTGAATAAATTCAATTATAATATAATATCAAGTTCCCTGATGAATGGCTGTAACCTCTCCAAAATTCAAAGTAGGTCTGAACATTGATTTCTATATATATATATATATATATATATATATGGTGTTCTAGAAGTCTTGGGAACATTTCAAGTTCTCATATCTGCTGAATGGTAGTAAGATGAAACTGGTACTATTTTAAAGCAAAATTCATTAAGTTTTTTTTTTTTGTAATGCTAATGATTTTTTCATATTTTTCAGATCCAGTAATGGCATTCACTCAACCAGAAAAGGTGTTTTGCGTCCTTGAATTTGCAAAAACTGAATGACAGACACTTGTTCAACATGCATTTCACACAAAATTCTGAAAAGAGGGACCAGAAAGGAAGTCCATATTGCAATGGCATGGTAAATTCCTGAAGGATGGGTGTTTGTGCCCAGTTAAGAGAACGGGATGCTCCTCAACTTCAAATGATACGGTTGAGAGAGTTCAAACTGCCTTCGAGTGGAGCCCCCGTAAATCGATCAGAAGAGCCAGTAAAGAACTTCAGCTACCTACAAACAACTGTTTGGTATGTCTTAAAATGATGACTGCATATGACACTTTACAAGCTACAGTTAATCCAACAGTTGCAGGACACTGATAAATTGCTCATCGTGACTTTTGCATTGCAAGAGAAGTTGGAAGATGACAAATTTGATGTGTACCATGTGACCAACGGTGCTCACATTGAACATCTTTGAACATTCCATGTAAACCTTGAAATTAAATTCTTTCAGAATATGTCATGCATGTTTTTATATCGTTAATAGTTTTTGAGATATTCAATGTCAAAATGTCCCCAAGACTTTTGGAACACCCCGTGTATATATATATATATATATAATTGATTCATTGAGTCTGATAGAAACCTCAACAGGAAATAGAGGAAGCACTGGACGGCCGTTTTGTCCTATAATTGGGACTCAGCAGCAGCGCGCATCCACCACCAAGTATCGAAACCCTGACAGTTGCGTTGTCAAGCGAACAACATACCAACTGTACCAAATGGACCTCGGTAACGAAAAGATTCCTAATCAGACTCAACTAGCGCCGCTCGCTCACATATTCCGTGGCGGAACTCTACTGAGTTCTCTGTAACCGTAGGACTGTGCCCCCGGGAGCCACGACTACTCTCACCAAGCCGCGCCGACTGGAGCATTAGAAGCCGGTTCAAGCGAAGATAAAGACAGATAATATAAGTAGGAGGATTTGATAATTATATTTAATTGATTCATTGAGTCTGATAGAAACCTCAACAGGAAATAGAGGAAGCACTGGACAGCCGTTTCGTCCTATAATTGGGACTCATCAGCAGCGCGCATCCACCACCAAGTATCGAAACCCTGATATATATCGATTATAGGTGCAGTTCATTTTATAATTACATGAATCATTCATACAAAAAAACAAATATAGAGGTTAATGATTTAAATGGCAAGAATACATCTTCGCAAACAATTTCAATAAGATACACTAACCCCGAACCTGTATATGAATGATATGATCCCTCTTTATAAATTCAAGTTTCATAAGGTCTTCTTTAGTTTTTTACAAGCTTTCGTCTGTTCATACAGACATCATCAGGTACGGAAATAGATTTGTTCTTGTTTTTTACTTCTCGGTAATATTACGTCTTATTGTATATCATTCATATACAGGTTCGGGGTTAGTGTAACTTATTGAAATTGTTTGCGAAGATGTATTCTTGCCATTTAAATCATTAACCTCTATATTTGTTTTTTGTATGAATGATTCATTTAATTATATATATCTATCTATCTGTGTGTGTGTGTGTGTGTGTGAGAGAGAGAGAGAGAGAGAGAGAGAGAGAGAGAGACTTTCATTGTTCATAAAATAACCACAACTTGACACTTGTGTTTGTTGGTGCCGATTTCTGGTGTGTTCGAGACTGAAACTTTTCATCGTTCAGTTGCGAGTCAGACTTTGTTGAGTGTGGACGTTTTTTTAACAAACAAATACCTTAAATGCAGTGGATGAAAAGTACTTCCGCCATATTATGCTCTATTTGACTGTATAGTCACTCGAAAAGTATCCCAGGACCTTCCTCCGACAAAAAAAAAAAAAACGAAAACGACATCAACAAACTTGTGGAACGATAAGATGCAGTTGTTGAAACCAACCGAGGCTATGAACTTGACTACTCAGTAACCTCTTGTATCTTAGTGAATTTACCGCCTTGCTTACGGTGAAATATTTAAAACTGTTGTTCAAAGTTAATTTTGTTTTATAAACTTAACTATTTCTTCTTTCTACTTTCAGGTTGCATCTTTCTTACAAGATATTTTGTAATATTTATATGTCTATATATTGGCAACTAAATCTCACGATTTTACTGTTTAAACTGCTATATGCAACCGTAAGTTCTACGGTAAAGGTTTCTTCTTTTGCACTTCTAACTTTTCTAACACTTTTCCAGCTTCTTCATTTCCAGTCAATTTTGATTATCGAAAAATTTAAATGCAATGTCATCTGTATTTATTATTCCTATTCTTGTATTGACCTTTCTTTTTACAGATAGCGACAGCTATTAGCGAGAAGTGATTAAATATACTTTAATATTTAAAAAAAAATGTTCAGTATTATTGTTATTTAGATAATAAGCATTATAACATAGCAAAAATAGCTATATTGTGGAAAAAAGGAATTTTTGACAATATACACATTTTTTATGTATTTATGGTTAGTTTTTAACTTTGATCAAAAACGACATTTTTGTACATGTAGTTATGGATAATATTATACATTAATTATTAATTTTTTTAATTAATAACTATTTGTGCTCACTTGTTGATGTTAATAGCTATCTGCTGATGTGTTAAAATTTTGGTATAATGCAATAATAAAAATGTAAATTTCATCTCGCTGATAGATGTCGCCATCTGTTAATAATGTTTTTTTTTCTCAGATTTGTTAACACTCAGTAAATCCTTGCGTCTTAGTGACTTTAACGCCTTGCTTGGGGTGAAATGGTAAAGAAGGCGCATTTCATGGTTAGAGATTTATAAGAAGACTAGACCACCTATAAACCCCTTGGGTTCCTTTTAAAAGCAGTTTACGATACAAAATGTTGAGATAACATTATTAAATATTTTTTATTGTTAATTAGACATATTTTAATGTGCATTTGCAATATATGTTATTCAAATAATTATTATTACTCACACTTTTTTTTAGAATGGAATTTAAAACTGATATCACACTTAAGCCCTTTCCATTCAAATAATAGTAGCCGCAGGGTAACAATTTATACCAATTTTAGTATTCAACATATTTTAATTTTCAAAGGTGAAGGTCATTAAAAAAACAAAAAATAAACAGCAATCGGCTGCGTAGGGAAATTCATATTTATTGAAATAACAAAGTATGGCGACTTCCTTTTGTGCGAATATTTAAAACCCAGTAATTTTAAAAGTTACTCCAAAATTCGCTTGGGGATGAAATGGAACTGATATCTTTAATTTAATTACAAAATTAAATTCGGTGCTTTTAGCTTCCATTTTTGAAACATGGTTAGAACTGTGTAGCGAAAAAAACATATTTTAAATCAATTAATTTTAATATATATATATATATATATATATATATATATATATATATATATATATAGTGCTGTTCGATAAAAGTGACTCACCTGAGCATTATAAAGTACAGTCTCTGGAGAAAGCAGTTGAGCAACATGCTCCATAAGTTTTCTATGGGTTTGAGGTCAGGAGATTAGGGCGCCCATGTCATAACACTCACCTGCTTCTCATCAAAGTATTCCTTCATCAATTTTGATTTGTGACAGGGAGCATTATCCTGCATAAAAATGAGCTTGGTGGGGTCGATTTGCACCCTTTCAGCAGAAGGGAGCAGACAAGACTCTAAAATTCTCTTGTACTGCTCGCTCCTGAGGGTCTTTTCAATAGGTTTTAAGAAACCAGTTTCATGAAAAGAAAAGCATCCCCAGAACATTGTACTGAACGGATGCTTGACAGTACTTAATGCTAAATTCAAAGAGCTTTCAAAGCTTCTTCTTCGGATTTTAGATCGCTTATCCTTTGAATTTAGCTCAACTTTCGTTTCATCGGAGAAAGGACATTAAGTAAAAAAAAATCAGGTGAGTCACTTTTATCGAACAGCACTATATATATATATATATATATATATATATATATATATATATATATAGTGGTGGTATTCAAAAATTTTAAGAACAGGTTCTCATAACAACAGATCTCAATAGCAATGGGTTCCCTCATTTTTCATAGTCTATACTTTACTATATAGATATAATTTAGAAATATAACAAATTTTTCTTGCACTTATTCAAAAATATCAATATTAATCTACGTTACGTTGCACGTTATCATTTTGAAAGAAAAATAATTGAATTAAATGTTTTAAAATCTTTTATTCCTGAGTCTTCATTTAAAAAGAAATCCAAATAGCCATTTCATTGTCATCATAGCCTTCAGCTTTTTTTCCCCTCACTCTGTTGTCATCAGCTCTGTGATTTTTCTTTTCTAAGCCATGTTTTAATGAAAGGAGTGGCATCCCATAATTCTAAAGGGAGACAAATAAGATTGATTGTCATCAAGTTTGCTCCATTTTCCACTGTAAAGCGGCGGCTTTTATCAGAGTATGTAATATTTATTCTTGAAAAACCTCTTTCTGCCTCGGAAAAACTGATAGCAATCGAATTGATAATAGTTTTCACTTTTTGTACACTTGGAAGAATTACAGGATTATGAAAGTTTTTCAGGACATTTTCCACAAAGTCACAAAAATTATTAATGGAAATTTTATGATGAAAAATTTTACTGAATCCATTCAACTTTTCTTCCGCAGATTTCCAGGGAATAACTATTTCTAGAACGTTCCAAGTATCTGACCCTAACAAGTTCAGTAGTACATGGAATTTGTATTAAGCTTTATTCGATCAACTGAACCGATTATGTGACTAAAATTTATAGACAATCTAAAATTAGCCGTTTGTTTGTTCGGGTTGCAGTAAGCAACGTGTTCGCTGAGCTCATCAAATTCCAAGAACAAGTTCGTACGAACCTGTGCGAACCCAGTGAGCACTGCGATTAAGCTATTTTTCCTGGTGTTCGTATAAGAGTTTTATTTTTGGGGCACAAAAACTGTCCAAAGGTTCTGCATAAAAATTGCCTCTGGTAATGACTAAAAGTATAACCGAAGGAGCTCGGATACACAGAGACAGTTTTTACACACTTTGTGTCCAGAAAAGAAAACATTTGTACGAACACAAGAAAAATTAAATAAAAAGCTTAATCGCACTACCTTGTCAGTAATCTTTAATGAAACATGTATAAAAGAGGGATTGCTACCCAAATACACAATATATATGCCTATATATATACATACACACAGACACAGACACACACACACACATATATATATATTTTGGATTAGGCAAAAGGTAAGTTTGGTTTACTGACTAAATTTGGTCATATATATATATATATATATATATACATATATATATATATATACAGAGAGAGAGAGAGAGATAGATAGATAGATATTGGATTGGGCAAAAAGTCTGTTCTGTTTATTGACTAAATTTGGTCACTCCTATATATATATATAACGTCATCCACAGACAGACTGTTTCGCAGCTCATCAGTGTGGCTAGACATCCGGTTGCCTCTAGCTAAGATCGAAACCCGACAAAATTGGTGTCAGTCGGAGATTCTAGCCATTAAACCGTCGGCGCACGGTAGGGATGAAGGTCGATTTTAGCGTATTTTTATTTTTAGAAACACGCCCAGTGACCGACAGTGACTCAATTCGCCTTTGCGAAGAGTCTCGCTATATAGCTATAAATAGTCACTGTTTACCAACCCAGAAAGCTCAACTGAAATTAATTTTTCAGGAGCCAATATATATATATATATATATATATATATATATATATATATATATATATATATGTGTGTGTGTGTGTGTGTGTGTGTGTGTGTGTGTGTTCCATTATAGACAACTGACTGACAAGATACTGCATTTAAGCTATTTTTTTATTTAATTTTTCTTGGTTTTTTATGAGCATAAATTGTGTAAAAGTTTACAAATAAAATTGGCCCTTGATAATGGCTAAAAGAATATCCGAAAGTGCTCGGATATGCACAATATTAGGAAAATTTTTACAAACTTTGTATCCAGAACAGAACTCTCGTATGAACACAAAAAGTGTACAAAAACTTAATCGCTGTACCTTTTCAGTCGACTTTAATGAAACATATATAAAAGAGGAACTGCTGCCCAAATACACAATATATAATAAAATTTAATAAAAACAGAAACGCTCTAAAATGTCAATATGCTTATTATATAAAGTGTACAAAGACTTCAATTCTTGCTGCGTTTGATAGAACCACGAGTTAGAAGAGACAGCAAAAAGACAAACTTTACTAGAGGTAACTACAAAAGACAGAAATTGTGGCGAGTCATGATTACCCACGTCCTGAATGGACACGGTACATAGAATAAGGAGAATAAGAACATCGAAATTAACAAAATCGCTTGTAAATAATCCTCTAAATGCACAAAGATCAACAGAAAGCGAAATGCTAGGATTAATAAAGAGTTCAACATGTCTCCAAGAAAAGATCACGGTTAGAGATATGATCGACAAAACTGCAGTTGGGTGAAACATATAACATAATGAAAGGATACTAGGTAAAGCAAAAGGTCGGTTGATTGTTTGCTACTCAGTAAAATTAAGCTGCATTAGACAGAAGAAGAGATAAGATGGAAGGTTTTCTTGTATGATATGATAGAAAGCAATACAATCACAGTCATCATGGATGTAGTTTGGAAATCCCCTTGTCTAGCAGTGTCCTCACAATGACTAATGACATACATTTAGTATCTAAAGAATTCAAAACGAACGTCAATCTTAAAAGAAATGTATTCAGTTTAACTTAGTGTGATACAAAGCTACAAGGGTGTGACATACATTGGTAGTTAGTTATAAATATTTATTAAGTCTGGGTTAGTCTGGCGCAAGGCTAAAATACATGAGTTGCGATAAATATCGAAAACATTATCTTAAGGACCTTTCGGAGTCTATATCTACCAGCCTTATTTTGTTAAGGGTACACCTTGGCTTAAAAGGTAGTCTCGCCGAGGACAAAGAAAAGGAAGAAAGAAAAAGAGAGATGCAGGTTCGTTTCCTGTCGGGAAGCATATTTTCTCTAGTAGACAATGTTTAAAATAACAGGTATATTTACACGGCCTCTCCATTAAGGCAGCGTGTGACATAAGGTCGTTTTAACGTGGGGAGCGCCGTACACATACGTATGTATATGGGCCAAAGACAATAGTTGAAATCGGTTGAAAAACGTAGGAAATCTGATCCCATATAGAAACGAACACAGACACACACACGCACAAACAACCTGGGTTTTACAATAAGTATAACTCGATATGATTTTTCCCCCTTTCATTCTCGCGACAGCGATACCTCTTAATCGTGTTTTCAAATTGATTTCGTGCAAAAACAATTGTGTTTTTCCAATTTTTGGCGCTGTCAGAACCACCGCAAGGTAATTTTACGTAATCATGTGAGGTTTTGTTGAAATCGGTTGAAAAATGTAGGAAATCCGATCCAATATATAAACGTACAGACACACACACACACAACCTGGGTTTTATAATAAGTATGATTTACTCTACAAACAACTGGATGAAACAGCAAAGCAGGCTCTCATTGTGTCTGTCTTTAACTTAAAATATTTTAATTAAAAAAATGTTTGAAGAAATTTAAACTTACTTACTGTATAAATAAATCTTATTTTTGAATCTTATTCACTTAAATTAGCTTAAATCGTTATGCATTGGGCGGACGCACCACGCAAGCACGCACGCAATCACAGAGAGGTGGAATTAGAAAGGGGGAAATAGAGAGGTGGAAAGAGAGAGAGAGAGAGAGAGAAGGGAAGAGAGAGCTGGAAAGAGAGTGCTGGAAAGAAAGTTAAATCATTATGCGCCGGACAGACGACGCACCATGCAAGCACGGATCATCGACTTTCAGTATTATATAGATCGATAGATAGATTGTTCAGTGATTGCTCGCCTGTCTCCACTGAGTGAAAGTACACAGTGCCCGACCCAGAGTCTGAACTTACAATCACTATGTCTTCAAATTCGCACAACAACACTCTTCCTCACTATACTATTGTCCAGTTGAACAATTTGCTGGGGTAAATTTAAACCTAACCTAGATACGAGCAGTGGAACGACAACAGTCCACCCCTGTAGATTAAATAAAGGCATGCCAGTGACAGCGGTATATGATCCGATAATATAGCCTCGAGTATTTCTGTTTGATGTGTTGATTGCTTCAGCTTTGGCGAAGGGGAAATATTACAGTGTCTTTGAAAAAGGTCAAATTCTTATGGCTGGAAGTTTTAATCAAATAATTTCCATAACCGCCTGTGCACTATTTGTACAGGAATATATTTAGGAACATAAATATGGTTTTATTCTGCTGCTTTGGCGTCTACTCTTCTCAGGTTTCAATCTCCATGATCACCTGTGGGATTTCTCAGACCAACAAGGTTGCTCTGTAGAACCTCTGTAATCTAACTTTCCACGGTTAGAGAACCTGATCTTAACACTCTAGAACCAGATTCCAGAGGAAAGTGTTAGAGTTCTTGTAAAATTCTTACCTTTTCTTTTCATCATTCCAAGCAAAGGAATAAAGCCACTAAGACGCTAGGCGTTAGTAAGTTTTTTTTTTTTTTTTAGAATTTCACCCCAAGCAAGGCGGGAGTGCCACTAGCACGTAAGGGGTTACAGAGAATGGGAGCAAGAGTAAAGAGGCGGGATAGAGGAAAAGATGAAGAGAAGGACGTGGAATTAGATCAAGGCATCTGAAGATGTCGATTGACATTGCATTTGAATAATTGAAGATTATAGCTATCAGGTAAGCCAGTAAGAGGAAGGGAGTTCCACAGACGGGAAGTGCGAGACATGAAGCTATTGGAGTAAAAGAGACTGCAACATTTAACCGTTTTGACAGTGAAATACTGGGACTGAGATGCCAACCTAGTACCACGTTTAAATTCTTGCAATTTGGGGACCAGCGATAGTATGTTGTCGGGGCAGTTACCTTGAAATTATTAGTAGAAAAGACAAAGGGAAGCGACGGCAGGATTGTGAGAAAGTGATTGTTGACGAGATGCCAGATCAGGACCAATCACATTGCATATCCGTCTCTGAATTTTGTCCAGAACCCTGAGACGAACAACGGGGGCTCCAGACAAAATATAGTAGCAGTATTCTATGCAACGGCGAATGGTTGATTTGTAGATTTCAAGGATGGAACACCATAAAGTCAACATTATTAAGTACAATAAAAGAAGGAGAATTAAGGAGACAAAAAACGACAGAAATTCTATTTAAGTTTTTGAAGATTAATATTGACTGGAAAGCCATAAGCCGTTAGATCCCCTCAAGTGAGAAGTGCGATAGAAGATACTGTTAGCATAGAACTTATTGCAATCCCCATGGTTACCTGTTGCATATGTTAGACCAGTGGTTTTCAACCTTTTTGCTGGAGCGGAACCACAAGGAAACATTCCAGTGTCTCGAGGAACCCCTGCAATAACTTGTCTTATGCAAAGAAAAAAAGGTTTAAATTATTAAAATAGAATAAAAATACTCATCTTTAGATTTATTTACAAAAAAATACAAAGACAAACAGTAAAAATATTGTATACGTCCATATGCAATTTTAATCTTGCTTCTATGGTTATTACACATGTATTAAAAATATAGTTTAAATGGATTACATTTATTTTCATTAAAATTTCAATGAGAAACTTGAGCCTGATGTTTCTTACACAAATCTTTAATATTGGGTAGCGTTTTTGACAAACACACACATATCTGCACAGCAGAATTAAAAATTACTGTCAATCTTACTTGTGTAACGTCTAGCGGAACCCCTGGGCCTTATGGCGGAACGCTAGGGTTCCGCGGGATCCTGGTTGAAAACCACTGATCTAGACATATAATATTTTTTTTTTTCAAATATTCATGATAACCAGTTGGTAGCACTGTAAGTCTTTTGTTCATCTAGGCCAGTTGTTTTCAACCTTTTTGCTGGAGCGGAACCACAAGAAAATATTCCAGTGGCTCGAGGAACCCCGGCAATTAAAAATTACTGTCAATCATAGTACTTGTGTAACTTCTTGCGGAAACCCTGGGCTTTACTGGCGGAACGCTAGGGTTCCGCAGAATCCTGACTGAAAACCACTGTGTTAGACTAACAATATTGCTATGTAGAACCTCCAAAATCTAACTTTAGAACCTGATCTTAGCACCCTCGAACCAGATTCCGGAGGAAAGCGTTAAAAGTCTTGTAAAATCCTTACTTTTTAAAAAAATCTTTTTCACCGCAAGCATAGCAATAAAGCTACCAAGTCACAAGAGGTTACTGAGTGTGAGAGAATATGAGAAAAAGAAAATAATATTAAGGAGAGTGAGCAATAAAGGAACAAGAATTAAGAAAAACAGCAGATAACGATTGAGATTAACGATTTATAGTTTTGAAGATCAAAGCTGACTGGGAACCAAGAAGCTGAAAGAGAGTTCCACATGCAAGAGAAGAACCTTACGGTTCCATCTAGCTATTTCAATTGTAAAATGGCGTGACTTTTGTTTAAATGCATAAAGTCTAGGTACAACAGAGCAAAATTCATCAGGAAAATTACCGTAAAATTATTTTTAGAAAAGGCACAGAGAGAATACGTTACCACGAATAGAAAGTGACTGGAGCCGAGATGCCAGGTCAGGACTAATAACATTGCAGATTCTTCTTTGGATTTCATCAAGACTCTCTAAATCTATAGCAGGGGCTCCAGACCAGCAATATTCAAAGAAAGGACGAATAGTGCACTTATAAATATGAATAGATTCTGACGAGAATATATATATATATAGCATGATATGGTGAACAAAGCGGCAGACCTTGCTACTAATTCAATATAATTTTTCCACTTGATGTTAGATCGAAGTTGACTGGGAAGCAAGGAGTCAGAAGAAAATTCCACAAGACGGAAGTGCGATAGAAGAAACAGTTAGCATAGAACTTAACTCAAATCCCATGATCACCCGTGTTCTTGCTCTGTAGAACCTTGACAATCTAAACTTCCACAGTTACAGAACTTGATCATAGCACCATCACACCAAATTCGAGAGGAAAGCGTCAGAGGTTTTATAAAATTCTTACCTTT
This sequence comes from Acanthosepion pharaonis, assembly GCA_903632075.3. Classification (NCBI taxonomy): domain Eukaryota; kingdom Metazoa; phylum Mollusca; class Cephalopoda; order Sepiida; family Sepiidae; genus Acanthosepion; species Acanthosepion pharaonis. Next base: position 788,124 of record CAHIKZ030005499.1, read on the forward strand.
TTTTTAATCATTTCATCCCAAGCAAAACAATAAGGATACCAAAATGCAACGGGTTACTGAGTGTGAGAGAATGGGAGAGAAAGAAAACATTAAGGAGAGTGAACAATAAAAAAAAAACGGGAATTAAAAAAACAGAAAAACGATTGACATTGCATCTAAATTTTTGAAGATCAAAGTTGACTGAAAAGCGTGAAATCGAAAGACAGTTTAACAAGCGAGAAGTGCGAGAGAAGAAAATGTTAGTCTAGAACTTACATTTGCATCTAGCCATTTCAACAGTAAAATAAGACATTATCTAGTAATGCGCTTAAATGTTCAGTTGTGATTAGGAGAGGGAAATGACCAACCATGGACAAAATTAACCAATGCAATAAAACGATGGAAGTTGTTTTGCTATTGCTGCGCAACTTGCAAATATATCGGATAAATAAATTGGAAGTTGACGCCTGAGATCTCGAGCGTTTACGGGACGATAATACTAGAAACAAAAAAGAAAGGGTAACGAGTTGAAAGTGTGTTAACAAGAAATACCTCCTGTTCAGGAACAAGCGACATGTTCGATATGAATGTTAACAAAATAAACAAAGACAGTGAAGTAAATGAACAACACAAATCCTCGATGTTTATAAGTAAGAGAAACTTTATTTACAATATAAACATAAATGAATTATACTTGAATTGCACTAATAGCAGGATTAAGAGCCATAGGATTAAGTAAACGAACAACACATCCTCGATATTTATAAGAGAGAGATTCTTTATTTACAATATAAACATAAATGAATTATACTTGAATTGCACTAATAGCAGGATTAAGAGCTATAGGATTAAGTAAACGAACAACACATCCTCGATATTTATAAGAGAGAGATTCTTTATTTACAATATAAACATAAATGAATTATACTTGAATTGCACTAATAGCAGGATTAAGAGCTATAGGATTAAGTAAACGAACAACACATCCTCGATATTTATAAGAGAGAGATTCTTTATTTACAATATAAACATAAATGAATTATACTTGAATTGCACTAATAGCAGGATTAAGAGCTATAGGATTAAGTAAACGAACAACACATCCTCGATATTTATAAGAGAGAGATTCTTTATTTACAATATAAACATAAATGAATTATACTTGAATTGCACTAATAGCAGGATTAACAGCTATAGGATTATTCCTAGCTTTTTAACATCAAACATGTAAATAAAACAATATTTTGTACTTAGCAGAACGAAAATGATATCTCAGATCTTTTAACCGGAGCTGTTGTTTTTTTTTAAGTGTTTCATGTGACCATTCTTCTTTTATGTGCAGTGCCCCTTCTGGGAGTAGGAGATCATGTCTCTCCACTTCCTCCTGTACCTTGTAGCTCCCCAATAAATTTTGTCTTTATGTTATTTATTTCAGACCCTGTTCTTCCAACCACTTGCTTAAGCCCGTTAAATATGTCACCCGTTGCTTTCCCTTGTCCCTCTTTCTCTCTATTCGCCCTGTGAGTATCAGATTTTACAAGCCCTCCTTCCTCATTACGTGTCCCAGAAATTTCAGCTACCTCTTGCTGATGTTAAATATAAGTTTCTTCTTTATTTGCCTCCTCTCCAAAACCTCATCGTTGCTCACATGTTCGGTCCATCGTATCCATAGCATCCTTCTGTAGATCCACAGCCTCGAATTTCTTCTTCATCTTTGAGGAGACTGCCCAACATTCGCTGCAGTAATGGAGGATATATATATCACGTAGCAGTTCAGTACTCTTTTTTTTTGTTACTAACGAAATCCTCCTGTCTAGTAATTTTCTGCCTAGCTTTTGGAATGCGTCTTTGACCATCCCAATACGTCTTCAGATCTCAGTGTCGCACTTACTGTCCTCCGCCAGAACACTTCCCAGATATTTAAATTTCCGCACCTGCTTGATTTTAGTATCCCTCACCTGTAAATTGCATTTCGTGCTCATCTTTAGCTGATGATCATGCGTTCTGTCTTCTTGTAATTTATGATTAGTCCTTTATTCTCGCTCTCCTTCGCTACCTTCTGTAGAAGGTTTTGTAATTTCCTATCCGTGTTTGCTATCAGCACTGTGTCATCTGCGTATCTTATGTTGTTAAGATTGTGGCCGCCAATAATGAACTATGGTATGATTTCCACTTCTCTCAAATTTGCCTCGCTGTATAGGTTTAATAAGTCCGGCAAGAGGACCCATTCTTGACTTTCTATCTTGTATATCTGCTTGACTCATTTTTTTTATCTTTATGCAGGCGGTTTGCTGCCAGTAGAGATTTTTGAATATTCTAATGTCCTTCGAGGTTGCTGAGCAGCTCTAACAGATTTTTGTGGTGTACTCTGTCGAATGCTTTTACGTAATCTAAAAAACACATGTACACGTACTTCTGTATTTGTATTGCCCTTTCCGATGACATTCTGAGCATGAATATCGCGTTCCTTGTTCCGGTGGCTTTAACGAACCCGCACTATTCTTGTCCTATCTCTGGCCTGATTCTGCTGCGCGCTCTATTCAACAGAATACGGATGATGAGTTTTGTTATGTGGCTCATTCGGCTGATTATTCGGAGGAGTTCACATTCGTTTACGCCTGGTTTCTTAGGCATTGCTATGAAAATAGATTTACTTAGATCTTTTGATAGATCCTCATTGTTGTAGATTTCATTTATTATTCCAATAATCTAAGAAAGGGTCTTAATAAAGGGGTTTAAATTTAACCCATTAAAATATCGGTTTATTCTGCCGGATAGTTAAAAAAAATGGAATAAGTTGGGCCCACACGAGAAGTTGTCTTGAAAGGTGAAAAATTCGCAAAATATCGCTCAAAGCAGAATTTCAGCGTGAGGAAATCTTTCGCTGTTCCGTGGTTGTCGGTCGTCATGGAGACGTTGATGACTCCTGCAGTGCTGCTGCTGACAAACGTCCTTGAGTTGAAGAAGTAAGGAATGATGGCGTCACTCTCCCTTCTGTCTAAAGGCACAGACCAAAGGCCATCGGCTGAAAAAAAAAAAAAACTGCTTGAAAGTCGCGATTTTGTTTTTTTTTTTTTTTTTATTATGAGGCGTTGCTAAACTCAAATGAATCTATTTACATACGCACAAGAATACCCTATATGGGTAAAATAAACTGATCAGTTACCTTTTATTTCCTTTTCCCGCTAGAATATAAAAATATAATTACTATAGCATACGATAATCCACGTCTGCGATTAAAAAAAATATCAGTAAAATAGCAGACGACAATACGTCTGCTGTTTGACATCTGTACACGTTTTTTCTAATTTTTAAAATAAAATACAGCGTATCTACAAAATAATTGTACGTACGAAAAATTATTTTAATTTCCAACAAATAGCTTTAATCAAACCGAAGAAACAACACACAGTATATTGATCCTAATTATGTTTAAGGCTGGTTTTTGTATCAGTGGAAGATGGCAGCATTGTCAAAATAAGATAGATAGCAGGGTACTTACGGAAGAAGAAGTCGAAGCAAATGCCGCTAGAGACAGTGTGATAGATTCAATAAATTTCAGCTGAGAAACACTGGTTCCTATCATTCATATGGAAATTTCTTAGTCAGCACCACCTAGAATCAACATTGTTGATGGTCGGGCATATCCATTCATGGCAACAGTTTTCTACGACTGTAATGGTAATTTTCAGCAAGAACATGTGCTGCCAAACGGCACTAATTGTACAGGAATATATTTAGGAACATGAATAAAGTTTCATTTGCTGCTCTGGCGACCAATCATACCAGATCTCAATCCCCATTTATAGCCTGTGGGGTTTGCTAGACAAACATGGTTGCTCTATAGAATCTAATTTTCCATACTTACAGAAATTGTTCTTAGCACCAGATTCGTAGTGGGTTCGTAAAATCCTTACCTTTGGACAATAAGAGAACATGAATTAAAAAGACAGAAGATAACGACTGACATTGCATTTAAATGTCTGAAGATCAAAGCAAGAAGCCAGAAGAGAGTTCCACAAGCGAGAAGTGCAAAAGAAGAAACTATTAGCATAGAACTTACGGTTGCATCTCGCCATTTCAACTGTAAAATACTTATATCACTGGCATACATTTTTTCTATTGATTTGCTTAGTGACGTCAATTTGAACAAATATGCCCTGCTAATAAGGTTTCTGTTTATTTTTATATAGTATTATTTTTATATTTTTTTAATCATTCCACCTCAAGCAGGGCAATGAAGCCACTAAGACGCAATGGGTTACTGAGTGAGAGAATATGAGAAAAATAAAACATTATTAAAGAGAGAATAGAAATTAAGTGGACTGAAGATAACGATTGACATTGCATTTAAATGTTTGAAGAACAAATTTGACTGGAAAGCAAGAAGCTGGAAGAGAGTTGCACAAGCGAGAAGTGCGAGAGAAAAAACTGTTTGCCTAGAACCTACGGTTATTCAAGCCACGTCAGCTGTAAAATGATGAGACCTTGCTGCCAATCTAGTACTGAGCTTAAGTTAATAAAGTCTAGACACCAAAGAGGAAATCTCATCAGAACAATTATCATGAAAGTATTTATAGAAAAGGTACAAGAGAGCGAGTTCTTATTGTATCTTATTAAGTAGGTGGGCATAATGATTTTGATATATACCAACATACGCTGATTCTTGTTCTTGTTCTTGTTCTTCTTCTACTTCTTCGTCTTCGTCTTTTTCTTCGTCTTCTTCTTCTTCTTCGTCTTCGTCTTCTTCTTCGTCTTCGTCTTCTTCTTCTTCTTCTTCTTCGTCTTCTTCTTCTTCTTCTTTCTTCTTCTTCTTTTCTTCTTCTTCTTCTTCTTCTTCTTCTTCGTCTTCTTCTTCTTCTTCTTCTTCGTGTTCGTCTTCTTCTTCTTCTTCGTCTTCTTCTTCGTCTTCGTCTTCTTCTTCTTCTTCTTCGTCTTCTTCTTCTTCTTCTTCGTGTTCGTCTTCTTCTTCTTCTTCTTCGTCTTCTTCTTCTTCGTATTCGTCTTCTTCTTCTTCTTCGTCTTCTTCTTCTTCTTCTTCGTCGTCTTTGTCTTCTTCTTCTTCTTCTTCTTCGTCTTCTTCTTCTTCTTCGTCTTCGTCTTCTTCTTCTTCTTCTTCTTCTTCTTTCTTCTTCGTCTTCTTCTTCTTCTTCGTCTTCTCCTTCTTCTTCGTCTTCTTCTTCGTCTTCTTCTTCTTCTTCGTGTTCGTCTTCTTCTTCTTCTTCGTCTTCTTCTTCTTCTTCTTCTTCTTCTTCTTCGTCTTCTTCTTCTTCGTCTTCTTCTTCTTCTTCGTCTTCTTCTTCTTCTTCTTCTTCTTCTTCTTCTTCGTCTTCTTCTTCTTCTTCTTCTTCTTCGTCTTCTTCTTCTTCTTCTTCTTCTTCTTCTTCTTCTTCTTCTCATACCCAAAGTCATGCGTTTGTTTGTTCGTTTTTTTTTCTCGATAATATTGTTCTTCTTCTTCTACTTCTTCTTTGTACCGTGTCCCTTCAAGACGTGGGCGATCATGGCTCTCCCCAATTACCTATCCTATCAGGCACTTAGTAGATTTTGTCCTAATCTTAGTCCTACCAACCATTTCCACAAATTCCTTAGGTAGATAATGCGTTGCTTTTAATTGTTCCCCTAGCCTTCAACATAACCTGTGAGTGTCAAATTTCCAAATCTACTTTCCTCATAATGATCAGTTGAAATTTCAACCGTATCTTTCTAAAGTTAAGTATAAATGCTCTTTAGTTTTCATTTTGTCTAAAACGTTGTCATTGCACACATGTTCATTCCATGGTATCTTCATCATCCTTCTGTAGAACCACATTTTTGTTGCATTTCGTTCTTCATCTGTGGGGAGATTGTCCAGCATTCACTGCGCGCCGGACCAAACGCTGGTTTATCCTACAAAAGGTGACGCAGGTTCGAACCCTACAGAAGAGCACATTTTCTTTATTAAGATTTCTCGGGTGCGATATCGAGCCGATATTTCATAACAGTTGAGTACTCTTTTCTTTGTTTTTCGTGATATTTTCTTCTTTCTTAATACTTTGCTTAATTTTTGGAAGGCAGCTTTCGCTATTGCAATGCACCTTCGGGGTTCGGTGTCACATTTTCCGTCCATTTCATAGATATTTAAATTTGCTGGATTCGTAATTCGCACGTTGGGCTTCTCTTTTTACTGACAACCATATATTCTGTCTTCTTACAATTGATGCATACGCTGATAGTGATCTAAAAACCTTAGCACCAGATTCCTGGGGAAAGATTGACAAGTATTGTAAATAAAATCCTCACCTTATCGGCCAAGAGTTGTCTTAAGAAACCATATAAGACCAACATCTTATTAAGCAAGTAGTCATAATGGGTTTGACTTAACAGTGTATATACGCATGCACATGTTTGTACTGAAAAAGAGAAAATTATATATATATATATATATATATATATATATATATATATATATATATATACCTTCTCTAAGCATATGTGTTAATGTAAGATTAATGATGTCATTATCTGAAATTAAAGAGATAATTCAAATTAATTTCCTTTTAATTTAGTGGTTCGATGAAAACCAGTAAAGATAATTGTTTATAAGAAACATTCCCATTTCATGATTAGAGATTGATTTAACGTATTTCGGCAATATTCGCAGGAAGATTCTAACATTTCTTCTCTGTAAATTATTAAAAAGATTAAAATTAATTTAATAGATCATTTAGAGTTGGTCAAAATGTTAGTTCAGTGTATGAAGTCAAAATAAAAGAGATATCCCTCCAAAAGCACTTCTGCATTAAAATGGTTGAAATGCATGTTTACTGTCTTCTGCTATCTTCGTAATTCTATTCTCTTTTACACTTGGGACTAATATCCGCATCTTTGTTGTTTCAGTCGGACTTCTTCAGGTGTCAATCCATATAACCTTCAGTGAATTTCGAACTGAACACTTTATTTAATCAATAGATAGTTCTCGTTCTGATGTCCGTGTTTAGGCTTTTTTCGTGTTGTTCTTATTCAAAGCAACACCATTGTTGCCCATATTGTTTCCACTGAGTCTGATTTGATACTACACAACCAATGGATTCAATTCGAGGACTGAATTCCCATTCTATCAAATTTCACAAACCAGTTCTTATTGATATTGCTCTTGTCTTTTAGTTTTGATCGGTTATATGATAGTTTATATGGTAGTTTATGTCATGGGTCCTTACCTATAACTACAGAATGAACTCTTCCTAACACTATGTATACTACGCCTCTCAAGAGAGAGGGTAGAATCGAGTCGAGCCGATAGTAGTTCACTCCAAACCAGACTGACAGTCATACTAACACCTTCCACATCTTGTATTATTATTTCGTGTAATATACCTTCGTTATTTCTACTCTTGTGTTCGTGTTGTTCTTCCTTGGCCCTAACCTGGAACTATGATATAAGCTGTTATAGCTTATATCATAGTTATATCATAGTTATTAGTTTTGTTCAGTTATATCATACTTATATCATAGTTATATCATAGTTATATCATTACTTTTGCTCAGTTATATCATAGTTGATATAGTTTATATTATAGTTGTATCATAGTTATATCATTACTTTTGCTCAGTTATATCATAGTTGATATCATAGTTTATATCATAGTATATCATAGTTATATCATTAGCTTTGCTCAGTTATATCATTGTTTATATCATATTTATATAATAGTTATATCATTAGTTTTTCTGAGTTATATCATAGATAATATCCTAGTTATATCATAGTTTTATATCATTAGTTTTTTTCATTAGAAATAAAGAAAAAAGTGCTGAACTGTTATGTCATATCAATTCTCTTCCGTAGCAGTGAATGCTGGACAATCTCCGAGATTGCAGTCATAGTTTATATGAAATTTTGCTCATATCCGATGATAAAAAGAAGAAGAAGAAGAAATATTAAACTTCTGTATTTTAGACTAAAAGGTTCAGTCCCCTCCTGTTACATCACATCATGTCTTTCATAAGCCATTGGTATTAGAACACCAAGCACAAACCACATAGTAACAGTTTATCTGTATATGACAAGATAACTTGACGCTGGTTTTAAATTCAGAGGTCGCTATATCAGGACTAATAATATTGTTGATTCTTCTTTGGATTTTATCAAGAATCTTCTAGATATAAAGCCGGATCTCCAGATCATATGTGGCAGCAATATTCTAAGCTTGGACGAATGTTAGACTTATAGGTATGTATAATGGATACCGGAGAGAAAAATTGTCTCGCACGACACAGTAAACCAACTTTCTTAGCAGCTGACCTAGCAATGGATTCAATATAGTCTTTATACTTCATATCAGCCGAGAAAGTTAGCCCAAGAAGGCGCGATGTGTCATTCACCTAGAGGTTAACATAAGCCATACTGCAAGGAAATAATTAAAAACAGAAGAATCTGAGCGCCACCATAGCGGAATGATTCGCAAGACTGTTTTATAAGCTATTTCGCCAATATAAAAGTACAGAAGTTTAGATATCTGGGAAGTGTTTTAACACTGCACAGGGAAAGTGTCATCGAAATCCGAAAACGGATTGGAAGAGAAAAAGTTGCCTTTCAAAAGTACTGGGTGCGATGGATAAATCGTCGTCCAAATGACACACAAATGAAAATAACACTGACATCTCATTTTAGCAGATATATTTACCAAAATTGCACAAAAATATCTTGAAATACTAAATACTTCAATAAAATCGCCGTTGGCTTCGACCACGGCCTCCAGAACACTTTGGAATGTCCTGCAACACTTGTGGATATTCTCCATATTTAAATTGGTGAATGCTGCCATAATCGTTGCCTTCAGTTCATCTTTAGTGTTACAAGGAGCTTTGTTGGTCTCTCGCTCAACTGAGACCCAGGCATAATAATCAAGGGGGTTGCAGTCTGAGGAGTTAAGTTGCCAGATGTAAGGGGTGATGAAATCAGAGATATTGTCTGGCAGCCATGACTAGGTTCTCCTACTTGTGTGGCATGCAGCAGAGTTCTCTTGCCAGACATAGGCTCTTCCAACAACCAAACAACCCAGGGAATAACTACCTCCTCAAGACCCCGTATGTAGACCTCCGTGTTGTGTCTGATACTCTCACCAACAAATTCGGGAGTTCTTTTCTTATCAGAATGATCAAAGTGAGTTTCTCGAGCTGTCGTATCTTTGTAATCACCATTAGACTCATTCAACTCTTTCCGAACCCTCTGCACTGTCCTCAGATTGGCACCCAAACAATCGGAAATGTTCGTATTGGAGCTTCTGGAGCTAATGCCAAGCATGCCGTTTCCAAATTCCTGGTGGAGTGATTTGCGTCATGGTGCTCTTTTTCTCGCAGACGGTACCCAAATGACCCTATTATACACTGCAGTCGTCAAAATAAATAATAATAATAATAATAATAAAAATAAAAACAGACAACGCGCATGCGCGAAATTAAAAATATAAAACGGCGACAATTTACCCATCGAACCCTGTACTAGGAAACGGGAAAGCATCATTAGAAATAAATAAAAAAAGGACTGAACTGTTATGTCATATCAATCCTCTTCCGTAGCAGTGAATGCTGGACAATCTCCGAGATTGGAGGCAATAGAAATGTGCTTCTACAGAAATATGCTTAGAATTTCATGAACGGTGCGTGTAAACAACGAAGAATGAAAAAAGAAAAAAAAAAAAGGAAACATATTCAGAAAAAAGTAATGAGGTCGGAGGGTTTGGAGAATTTGACACTCGCAGGACATCTCGGAGGCAAAGGAGACAGGGGAAGGTAGCAGGTCATTTACCTTATGTGAAAGGATGGTTGAACGTGGGGTGGTGAGAAAATTTGGTAAAGAGACAAACATTGCTAAAGGCCATAAGAGATAGGACGATGTGGAGAGCCATGATCGCCCATGCCCTGAAGATTTCGATCTTCACAGAGATCTCGTCTGTAATGGCGGCTTCTAAGATTAGCTAGGTTTCTTATCTAATGTGTTTCTTGTTCAGCCCAAAGATCAGATGTAAATCGTTAAATAGTTTTTATTCTTTGAAGTCCCCGCCCGAATTCTCTTGACTTTAAATATTTAATATCTAAAAAATAAATTGTTATAGTGTTTCGTAAACGGGACGGAAATAAACCAGGTGTGATATTTAATTATCGAAGATAATCAATATTTCATGAATTCACTAGATCATATTTTTTAGTTTTCTATAAAATGTACGTTATTCAAATCTTCTGCATTTATTAATTCATTTAGATGAAATCTTGACTGAATTTAAACAATGTCCTTCTGGCGTCAGTTTAAACTTACACTATATTTTCTCAATTACCCGAATTATAAAATATAATTTCGAGAGACGAAAATTTCACTGAAATATGTTGGAAAATGTCCTAATTTTCATCTTGAATCATGAGAATAACAAAGGTGGTTAAATATATATAAAAAGGTAGGTGTCAATTTAAACTGACACTAGAAAGATATAGGTTCGAAAAAAATATTAAGGAGTGAGAATAATAAAAGAACAGGAATTAAGAAGTCTGAAAATAGCGATTGACATTACATTTACATTTTTGAAGATCAAATTTGACTGGAAGAGAGTTCCACCAGCGAGAAGAAACTGTTAGCATAGAATTTACGTTTACATCTAGCCATTTTAAATTTAAAATGATGAATCCTAGCAGCCTGACGAATACTGCGCTTAGATTCATGAAGACTGGATACCATAGAGGAAAGTTTATCAAAACAGAAAAATAATTTTATTTTTTATTGTCCTCGTTTATTTATTTATTTTTTTTATCGACCTTACAATGTCGGCCATGTTTTTATCGACCTTACAATGTCTGGACGTATTTATGCGGGTGATAACCCCACAATTACTTTAAGACTACAAAGTCCCGAAAATACATTTTAAAAACACATTATATATAAATGATAACCTACCTGTCTTGACAGTTAGCCTCATAATAAATAAATAAAAATAAACAAATAAAAATAAACTTAGAAAAATAATTGTTGACGATAGGTCTGTTTTCGAAGGAAAAAAACAAACTTTGGAATTTGGCTTAAACAAGAAAACATTATTATCGTCTGGAACAAAACAAATATAAACTCACAAGCTATTTTTTTCTTTTCTCATGTGAATTTCTTAAAGATTAAATAAAGTAAATAATAAATAATTGATGGTAAGCAACAAACTAAAATTAACTGACTTCCTTTCTAGAATGAATTGGCCTCAAATAGTTTTACGACTAATGAAGCTAAATTAATCACAATAAAAATGAACTGATTATGTTTTTTAGTAACGTTAGTCTCAAAGAAGATTCTTTAGCTGCTAATTAAGCTTAAATGATGAAAACAAACACATGCTGATGGCAATTTCACTGAGAGTAACAACGAGGTATCGAGTAACATCGCTAAATCAGTAATGAATAAATTCGTCACCGAATATTAACTTTAATGGTTATTAGTAAGCAATAATTTAAATAATAGTTATAATAACAATGAAGTCTGATACTATAATCTATTTGACACCAACCCAATAATGGCTACTCTTTCATTTCTTTATTTTGTTAATATGATTGATTAATTGATTTTTTACAGTTTATCAACACTTCGTGGTTTTTTTAAAATCCGAAACATATTTTAGATTAGCAATAATATTTTTTGCAAGTGAATATGACATTAACAATTTTTGAGAATAACAATGTTTTTTTTCTGATACAAACTCTACTATTTGATCCGTAGCTGGGGGAGGAGATGGATTCATACTTTTCCAAGTGTATTTGCGTGTAAGTAAATGTAACGAAGCCGACTGGAATTCGAACTCGGTTCTCCCAGTTCTCAGCGCAAGCCATCATCAATTACACCACTCGCACATCCACTCCTGATTAATAGCATTGTTTACTTATTGAGAATGATCACGAGGTGTTCATGATAACGTGTATTGGGGAGTGACTTGCAGGAAGTCTCGGCTTTTCTTAGTATTCCTACTGTTTTCAGGAATGCCGTCGTCTGAATGCTTTCAAATCCTCCCTTAATTTCCATTTCCTCTCGTCATTTTGTAGGCTCTTCGGGATCATTCCCTGTGCTCCGATATTGATAAGAACGACTGTCACCTTCATAATCGACATCTTCCTCATCTTATCCCCCAACACATTTGGCAACATCGAGATATTTAGCTAGCAGTTCGTTTTCTTTCAGATTTACTCTCTGGTCAACTATGATAACGAAATCCACTCTCTGGCTTATTTTTCTCTTCCCATTAAAAATGCTAGATCGTCCTGGGCATGACGATAAAGTACACCCGGCAGCAAGGCCTCAGATCGAGAGACTGGAGGTTTTGAGAAGCATGGAACCACTACTTAATTGCTGTTGTTCCCAGATCCACTCTAACCCGGGGTGATAGCACCTGTTAGGGTCCGAGCTATGGGAAAACAGTTACTCCCAAATTGGGCTCAAACACTATGAAAGTATAAAAATACATTTGTATAGGTAAAAATACCAGCAATACATTTGTAACAAAAAAAAAAATTACCGGCAATAGATTTTTATAAAGAAAATTAAATTTTTGTAAAGAAAAATAATGCTCTCAAAACAATTAAATCTAGATATTAAATGACCCATAAGGAGTTGATATGCCGTTCAACAAACAAACGATTGCAAGAACAGGATTATGGTCTGGAATTGGAGATCATGTTTGAATCTGAAAGCCCCAGATGATTTTCGCTATTAATTACAGAGTTTCTTTCAACAGTGCCGTAATCCCAGAAGATTGACCATTTTGTTAAAACAATAAACCAAAAAGAAAGAAAAAAAAAAAACGCAGCTAAGCATAGAACGAGGTTGTCAGCCTAAGGAATAAAATAATGGTTTCTGATCCAGCAAGCAGACATTTTTCTTTTTACTAATCTTCACACAATACAAGGCCCAATGGCCACTCAAGGTAGAGGGTTACTGTGTAGCGTAAGAAAGGGTAAGAAATGAAGTTTTCTGGGCTATGCAGGAAAGATAAATGCTAATTCTAGACTTGAAGAGGTCAAATTTAATTAGTGAATAACATTTCAGAATTCAGGCGATGACGCTAGAAGCATAGAGTTGAAGTAGATTTTAGAAGGAACCTAACACCTAATCCTGAACAGGAAACAAGGGGTAAACATCTACTCATGTTCAAAAAATCGGGGAGGAGCATGAACTGGATGATAGGCATCTACTCCTTGACGAAACTTATTTCTCTGTATGTGAAACGACAAGCTATGTCCTCCAAAGAACTAGTGACTGTTGATTTCATCAGGAGAGACCTCCTCCCTGGCCGTTGATATTAGTCTAGGAATCCCTCCACCTACAGATTATCACCCTGCTGGTTATATACGTAGTTAGGGAACCCAGTTGTGCTACATGTTCGCTGAACCTACAAGACGTTTCATCCGCTCTTTGACATATTTTATTTTAATCCTACTGACTGTTAAGCCATCCCTCGCTGCAGAAATAAATCTGGTGGAGGAACCGGTTTAGTTACCAATGACTAGTATGCAGGATTTAGTATTGGGTTACACGGTACTGGTGGCACTTGATATAACGAATCATACATTTCATTTAGTTATGTTAAGCAATGCCGAGTCCAGTCTGTAATTAGATGGGGGACCGCTTGGGAATATCGATTACTGTAAGCAGCATGCTACAACCCGAAAGAAATTTTGGCCTAAAATAATTTACAAAGGATTGATAATATGTAGAAAAGTTAATCAAACATTTATCTATTTATTTATTTACAGGATGCGATAGGTAAATTGCCACCATTTTATATTTTTAATTTCGCGCATGCGTGTTTGTTTTTGATTTTATCGATGGCACAGTATACTAGGATCAGTTGGGCACCATCTGTGAGAAAAAGAGCACCATTATGCAATTCACTACACCAGAAATTTGCTGTATTGCTCCGGAAGCTCAATTATGAACATTTCAGTGTGTTTGGGTGTCAATCTGAGGACAGTGCAGAGGATTCGGAAAGAGTTGAATGAGTCTAATGGTGATTACGAAGGCACGGCAGCTCAAGAAACTCACTCTGATTGTTCTGAGAAGAAAAAGAACTCCCGAATTTGTTGGTGAGGGCCTCAGACTCAACACGAAAATTTACATCAAGGGCCTCGAGGAAATAGTGCTGCCCTGAGACAAAAGGATGACTGCTGGAAGAGCCTATTTCTGGCAACAGGACTCTGCCACATGCTACACAAGCAGGAGAACCCAGTCATGGCTGTCAAAAAAATTTATGCAACCACATCACCCATTACATCTGACCACCTAAATCCTCAGACTGCAACCCACTTGATTATTATGTATGGGCCAAAGTTGAGAGAGAGACTAACAAAAATCCTTGTAACACCAAAGATGAACTAAAGGCAAGGATTATGGCTGCATTCACCAACTTATACAAGGAGATCATCCTGAAGAATTGCAGATTTCGAAGTCTTTAGTCTTTCAAGATATTTTTGTGTAACTTTGGTAAATATATCTGTTAAAATGAGATGACAGTGTTATTTTCATTTTTGCGCAATTTAGACGACAATTGATTAATTTCATCCTGTAGATGGTTTCTTTTTGACTCATTAATAAATATGCACAATCTAATATTTTGGTGCATCATATATGACCAAAGGACACTTGCCTGTTTTCAAATTTATAACTACTGCAAAGCAACTCAGTTTAATAGAATGTGCTGATATATAGTGTTTCACATAATATAAACCAGTGCATTCCATATGATGCTCGGAGCGTAGTGTAAATAACTTATGAATTGTACGTTTTTATTACGTGAGGCGCATTCTCTTTGCCATATATCAGCACGTTCTCTTTGCCATATAAGATGAGTTGTCTTGTAGTAGTTATAAATCTGAAAAATCTGATTGTTTGGATAGTATACACGAAAATGCACTGGACAGGAAAGGGTTAAGCAATGTTTGTCCTCTTAATATGCTTCCTAGTCCCCGTCGTGCCATTCATTTGAATAAGGTCTTTTGGAAGTTTAGCCGTTGTTTCTCTCTGCCCTTCTTGCTTCCAATATGTCCTGTGAGTAACACATTCTCCAAGTACTCTTTCTACATTAAGTCTACAAGGAATTTAATCTTTTTCTGATTCTAACAGTCGTTTTCGTTTCCATTTTTCTTAAAACTCTCTCGTTGCTCACATCTTTCATTTATAGTATTCCCAGTATCCTTCTGTAGAACCAGATCTCTGTTGCTTCAAGTCTCCTTTTCATTTGTAAGAAAATTGTTCAGCAATTACTGTCATAGAGGAGATTCGATATTATATTATGACGTGAATATTTCTGTAAAGGAAAGAAAGAATTGTACTTATTTCTGGGAAATGACGGTTCGAATTACTTCTAATTCTAACCTCTGAGTTGATAGTTATTTTTTTTTTTAATGTTTCTTTCTTCGTATAAAGATCTTTAGCTTTTGTTTTCTTTCTTTTATTAATACTTTATGATTTTTGGTTTATGTTATTATTTGTTTAATTTTCTCTCGTTTTTTTTCATTGTTTTTCGCATATTTCCTTCGGTTATTTCTTTCATTCATGCCTTTATTTCATAACGTTCATTTTCTAGCATGATTTTATTTTTTTTTTCATTATTTTTTGTTCTATTTTGCATATCTCTATGCGTAATAGTACTCGTAGTACAGTTCTCCATGTCCCGAATAGCAACCGGGTTTGCTAGGCATAGCCAGCCTATGTTCGCCAGTTGTTCTCTATTTATACTTGTCTATCTAATTTGCACACGATACTACAATTTCCTTTTATTCTCTTTTTTATTTAGTCTTTCATTGTTTGTTTTTCTTTATTCATTTTTCTTTCATTCTTTTTTGCTTTATTTCCCATTATTCTCGCTTTCTTTATTTACTTTACTTTCATTTAGTTTTTCATTCCTTCTCTTACTTTCTTTTGTTCATTATTTCTTTCTTTTTTTTTACTCTTTATTATTGTTTTATAACTGTATAATTAAAATTTCTGTTGATTTTAAAGCCAACATGTTTCCCTGAAGAAATTTTATTACTTATTTATTATATATATATATATATTTTTACACTTGCCTTGATAATGTTCCGTAAGGAACAAAATGCATTGTTATAAAAATGTCCTTTTCCAAAGTGTTATGGGGTCCACCCCTTTTTATATAAGTGGACTCTACCAGTGTTAATTGGAGTGCTACCGTTAAATACCCAGAGTTAGACAGTCAGTGAGAGGGAATATACGAAGAGACAGAGAGAGAGAGAATATACGAACGGAGATAGTGTGAGGTAGCCTCTTGTAGAAGTCAGTTACAAGCATGTAGACTCTAAAGAAATCCTACTTCGAGACTGTATATATCTATCTGCATTTGCTACTAACCGCGTTCCTGGACTTAATAACAGTATTACTCTTTATATGATTGTGTAAATACATTTTATTTCTTATATTTAATTATTGCGTTTGTCATTCCTTGGAGACAGAATTCATCTCGGAATCCACAACACAAAGACCTAACACCCTCATCAAAAGAAAATCTCGAACAAAGAAAGAAACAAAATCCAAAGCCAAATACCTACCTATTCAGTAAAGAAAAATGTTCACCGCCTGGATTACTCAGACAGGGCAAAAAAAAAAAAAAAAAACACTTCACAATGCTTCAGCTGAACGACCAAAGGCGATGAAATGTGTAGTGGCATTCTTCTTTTCCTACTTAACGGGAAAACCTCTACCATATTTCCCAGGAATATATATATATATATATATATATATATATATATATATATATATATATATATATATATATATATATATATATATAATGGATAGCGGCTTAGATTGAGGAATCGCAGAGCCGAGTTCGAATTCCAGTCGAATCCATTACATTCACTTACGTGCTAATACCCTTAGGAAAGGTATGATTACTCTTCCTCTCCCTCAAGCTATGGGTAAAATAGCAGGGCAGAATGGGTTCTATAGCCTTGGATGGCAACTGGTCGAGGAGAAGGACAACTCTGAATTCAAAACCTGCGGAGGGTCGTTTGGGAACCTTGTGGCACTCGGTGCACCAGGTCTCTGTATTAGTCCCTTCAAAAAGTGTGGATGGTCCTGTACGAGGCCTTCACCACTATAATCAAATCTCATGTGCTGTTGTCGGGCTGTCGGTTTCCTGGAAACTGATCTGCTTGACTGTCATACGTCGAATCTCGACAGGAGAGTCATATATATATATATATATATATATATATATATATATATATATATATATATATATATATATATATATATATATATATATATATATATATATATGTGTGTGTGTAAAATGTGCATGTATATATATATATATATATATATATATATATATATATATATATGTAGTTTATGAAAAACTAGGTAATCCGTATGGGTAAACCTTAGGAGGATAAAATATATATATGCAATTTTCTATGTATGTTATTTATATATTATATATACGCCGTACTTATTGGAAAGCGCTCAATATCAATGATATAGCTAACATATTTACTATTTACATTATTCGGACTATTGTCCTCATCTTTGTCGCCATGTTTGTCACAACGTTTCGGCCGTTGTACGCTCCGGCCCTCTTCAGGTAGTTGGAATGTCGAACTGAACCCTTTATTTCGCTCACTGGGGTAGACTATTCTAGTTCCACGTGCCATGTCTTATGGATGTCAGTTATCTCCTGTTAATTCCCCTCTCAAGGTTCTCCACAGCCTTAACCAGTTGTGATAAACATGGCGACAAAGATGAGAAAAATAGTCCGAATAATGTAAATAGTGTATATAATACCTCATCATATAAATATATATATATATATATATATATATATATATATATATATATATATATATATATATAGTACCAATTTGGGACTATTAGGAATAATTTAAGGAGGATATTAATCCAAAGTGAGCTCAAATAAAATTACAGATCATTATAATAATAATAATAATAAATCTAGAAAAAACCTTAAAGATCGAATTTTAATTTTAATTTGTGAGGATTATTGCTCCCTAAAATAACAAGCTCTACCGAATAATTTGCTGTAACCCTTTCAAGTTCAATTCGACACCACACACCCGATGGACAAACTTGTTCAGCCCTTTAAGGAAAAAAATAATTCTTGGTCAGGTCATTCTATTTTAGTTTTAGTATTATCCTAGCATTTATTTCTTCCTTCTTTTCTTTCACTTCCAGCACTCTCTCTCTCTCTCTCTCTCCTTCCTTCACTTACTCCCCCTTTCTCTCTCTCTCTCTTATGTTTTAAAAGAAATTATATTCGAAAATCTGTTATTTTTTCTTTCTTCCTCTCCCACTTTCGTCTCCTTCCATTAATCTAGTATATCTCTCCGGATAAATTGTCTCCATTGATTAAGAACTTTCACTCTGAAGGAATAAATTATAACTGAAATGGATCTTTAAGGATCTTTAAGGATTTTTTCTTGATATATTATTGTAATGTTCTGTAATTTGAATTTATATTGAGCGATCTTTGGATTAATATCCTCATTGGAATTATTCCGACAAGTCACAAATTGGTACTATATATATATATATATATATATATATATATATATATATATATATATATATATATATATATATAATATTAGTGGAAAATATACATACATACATAAAATATATAAATACCCATACATGTATATTTTCAGAAAATATTCCAAGAGGAAGAATCCAGGTAGAACTCAATGTCTAGGACAGAGTAAGGATATAATAAAAAGGCTTAAACACTAATATTCCATGGTCATAATTTATTCCATTGGAATCGTAAATACGATCCAATTCATCAGACCTACAAATTTGTATGTTTGATCAATTCATCAGACCTACAAATTTGTAGATCTGATGAATTGGATCGTATTTACGATTCCAATGGAATAAATTATGACCATGGAATATTATATGTTTAAGTTTTTATATATATATATATATATATATATATATATATATAGGCATTTAAAACAGCATGCCTGCCCGAACACACAATTCCGTAAAATACTTGTCGAAAACACAATTATACTTCGACATGAAAACAATAGACAAAAACTAAAAATCCTTGAAGCATTATACATCAAACAGTTGAAACCCAACCTAAACAAAATCAATTATGGCATGTCTACAAATATTCTTAAATGTCTGTAATTGGTAACAGAAGCCATTGGTTTATACCAACGGCTTCCTATACTTCTACAGTTCACTCTCGTGTGGTCATGTGCGACGTCATGAGATTTTCCTTCTAGCGTCTTATATGCACGTGTTTATCGTTGCTTAGAAATAATCTATGTAAACATTGACAGACTATCATCACTGTCGCGTCAGTATATTGCTTAATATGTTGTAATTGACATCTTTGGTAATGGCTTATGTAAGCCGAAAGCTTAGATTGTATTAAAAAAAAATATGGATCAATATTGTGAATTTCTTTCTTCGTTCAACGATAATGTTATTAAACTTATCAGACGTTACGAAAAAAATTTACATAAAATAAATAGACAACACTTGTCTATATTATTTAATGAAACGTGTATGAATGAAAAGATGCTGCTTAAATACACACACACACACACACACTATATATATATATATATATATATATATATATATATATAAAACTCCTGTCAATGGACAGCCCGAGTCGTACCTCGAGTTTCAGAATCACGTGATCTTCAGACGGCTAATATAGATTTTTTAAAAGGTACTACAGTGCTTCTACCGCCAATTTACCAAAAGACCTAATACATTAAATAAGGGCAAATCTCGAACAAGGAAAAAAAAGAAAAAAAACCTAGTCGTCTGAAGATCGTGTGAGCATGAAACATGAGTAACGACTCAGATTGTCCTTTGATAAGAGTTTATATATATATATATATATATATATGTGTGTGTGTGTGTGTGTGTGTGTGTGTGTGTGTGTGTGTACCGTGTGTAGCAGCAAAATTGTCTAAATCGTGGAACACCAAAATTGTCCAATTGTTAGATTAAGATTTGAAGCATTGTATCTTAGAAATGATTAAAGATATCTTACTGGAATACCCCGAAGTTTTTATAACACTATTGAACTCTACTTTGAACAATAAGAATGTATTTAGCTCTAAGTTGAAATGATGATTCCTCTTCCTGTTGTGACCTCCTGATCTGGTTTTCCTCTCTACTGTTCCCTCTTTTTTAAACTTATTTACCGTTCTCTTGATGGTTCTTGAATGGACTTTGAAGACGGAAGCCAGTATATGAATGTTGGTACCATTAGTGAAGGCCTGAATGATCCTTTTCCTCTCACCATTGCTCACCTGGTAAGACAGTGTGCTAGCTGAATAACTCAAAGCGTTTTTTTTTCAGTGATTCTCACGAAAATGATGTCAAGAGGGCTAAATGTCTGAAAACATGGAAAAAAAGAAATTTATTAAACATTTTGTGGGATGAGTAATTATTCCATACTGCTAAACGGTTTGGACAGTTTTGCTGTTACACCCGGTATGTGTATGTGTGTGCGTGTATGTGCGTCTGTGTGTATAATGCCGTCTCCCTCCAGGATGTAGACGATTATGCCTCCACGGATTTTTCTTTATTATCTGTGAACTGTGTGGTAGAGTGGGTTCCCGTTGAAGCAAGGAAAGCAAAATTCTGCTGCACATTTCATTGCCTTTAACCGTTCAGTTTGACGTCTCATTTATCTTTCTGATAGCATTTCTTTGTTTCGCTATCTGGAGAAAGGTGCTAAGTTAGCAGCCGATACGATAAATGAATGCCCGAAAGAATGTAAAAGAAAAAAACAAAACAAAACAAAAAAAAAAACTAACTAGAAGACACCTTGTTACGAGTGACATACATGATCATCAAAAGTCTCGCCTAGTCACTCTTCGATCACGTGGGACATGTGACAAGGAGTCGCATCCCTCTGGACCACACCATAAATGATTGATGCAGTTTGCTCTTATCGATTTACTCAATTTATTCACGTTCAAAACGCTGGTTATCTCAGATTCGCAGTGGCTGACACCAATTACCATAAGTATGGCGGATTTTTATTTCCCATCTTAGATTGGAAGCAGGCATTTCATTTCTCGTGTTACGTCTTAAATAGAAAAGAGAACAGTAAAAATTGGTGCATGCAGCGTAACATTATGTAAATTCGTATTTCCAGATATCTCGTTGAAATTGTATAATCTAAATTGTTTTTTTTAATCCAGTTCACCCCAAGCAAGGCAGTAAAGCCACTAAGGTTACTGGTTCTGGAAGAACTAGAAAACATAAACATTACTAAAGAACGAGAACAATGGTAGAGTAATCAAGATGACAGCAGAGAGCGATTGACATTGTATTTAACTTTTTGGAGAATAAATTTGGCCGGAAAGCATGGAGCCGGAAGAGATTTCTACAAACAAGAAGTGTGAGAAAAGAAACTGTTAGCATAGAACTTACGGTTACATTCAGTCGACTCAACCGTGAATTGATGAGACCTTGCCGACAGTCGCTTAAATTCATAAAGTCTATGTACAATGGTGAAAAGCACATCCGAAAAATTACCATATATATATATATATATATATATATATATATATATATATATATATATATATTACGATAAACGTGCAATCAATTTACAAATACATGAATTATTCACACAAAAACTAATGCAAAAGTTAATGATTTAAATGGCGAGACATCCATCATCGCAAACAATTCAAATAATATACAATAACCTCCGAATCCGTTATGAATGAATTGATCCTTGTTTATATAAATTTCTGCCGTATTAGTTCTTATTTTTATTTTTTTGTGTGAATAATTCATGTATGTATATATATATATATATATATATATATATATATATATATATATATATAATTATTATATTATGATTCCAACGCTACATAAGCGAAAAAAAATTTCGCTTAAAGATGGAACAGAGCTTAGTACTTTAATTCGATTTAATTCAAATAATTATATTGAAGTTTTCGGCTCTTGTTTTGAAACATGAGAACTCTTATGTAGCGCTGGAGCGTTGGAATCATATTTTTAAATAAATAATTATATTTGTGCTCTACTTTTTTATCGAGCACTATTTTTAAAAATAATAACAAAATACTAAAGAACTTTGGATTATTTACCTAACGAGTTCTTTCCTATTTTCTATATATTTACACACACACACACACACACACACACACACACACACACATATATATATATATATATATATATATATATATATATATATATAAGGAAGAGAGAAGCAACTTTAAGGCGATGAGAAAGTGATTGAAGCTGAGATTCCAGATGAGGAACAATAATATTGCTGATTCTTTTTTGGATTTTATCAAGGATCTCTAGATAGATAGCAGGAGCACTGGTTGTGACAGCAATATTCTAAGTATGGACGAATGGTAAGAGTTATAAATATGTAAGATAGCTTCCGGAGAGAAAATTGTCTTGCACGACACAGCGAACCAACTTTCTTAGCAATAACGGTAGAACTAAAATCAGTAAGAATACTATGGAGACAGACATGTTTTAATGCTATTTTTAAATAAATGACACCGGATATATGTGCTGTGGAAATTGAACAGAAGCGAAATCTTAAAAATAATTTAAATGCAATGTCAATTGTTAAATTTAAAATGCAATGTCAATCTTCTTAATTTTTTTTTTGTTGTCTCTCCTGAACAGAAGATTTTTTCTCATATTCTACAATACTTAGTAACCTCTTGCGTCCTAGTGGCTTTATTGCCTTGTTTGGGTGAAATGATTAAAAAATACGAAATAATAATAAAACAAATGAGACAAGAAACATAAAAAAGACACAACAAATTTTAAATGCGAGAATAAAATTTTATTTAGTTTGAAATTTTGCTATAATTGGGAAGACGAAAGACCAATCTTTCGTAAATTGTCTGGAGTAAGACATCTGTAATTTAGTTAAATAAATTATACAAAGGTAATAAAGAAACAAGAATTTATAAAAGTACACACACATAGATAGATAGATAGATAGATAGATAGATATTGTGCCAGGTATTCGAGAACCTATTTTCAGTGGATCATAAATAAAAAAAAAACACGAATTAACATAATATCACGTAGTATACGCCATTTTTTGGGAGGCTCGGTGGAGTAATGGATAGCGGCTCGGATTGAGGAATCGGAAAACCGAGTTCGAATTCCAGTCGAATCCATTATATTCACTTATGTGCTAATACCCTTGGGAGAGGTATGAATCCTTTTCTTCTTCCTCCAGCGGTAGGTAAATAGCAAGACAGACTGTGTTCTATAGCCTTGGATGGCAACAGGTCTATCGCCAAATAAATGGCAACCTACTGCGGGAAAAATTTGCCTCGTCAGTCAGGTATCGAAAGCGCGTATAACACATGGCACATAACTGATACGCCATATTTTATCGTTAGCGCATAGCACTGGACGCTGACCACAGCTTGGAGACAGACAACTTCTTGAAAAGAGTCATTTCCTTCGATTTCAATGTATGGAAAGAGCTGGTGGCCTCTGGCGGGCACATGTCATCCATGGCTATGAGAAAGAAATATCCTGAGCAGTCTGATGTTATAAGGACGCCTGCGTCTATCTCATAGGTCGAGGAACCAGCAAGTAGATGAAGATCAGTAACCCTGTCCACACAGAGGTGCCGGACCTAATGGTCAAGCTCTGGGTCAACGGTTTGACCAAGTTATTTCTGTCCGAGGCCAAGAAAGAGTGGGAGGCTTCTGGCAAAGCCATGTCATCTGTAACCAAGTGAATCATTCTAAGCAGACCGACTGAGTTCATCTATGCAGGTCAATAAGGTCAAGTCCTGGATTAAGGGGCTGAGCTTATGCTCCACGTGATCTAACTGGCTGTCTTAGAATTTTCACAAAATCATTTGAACCACATTTAAGCCTCCTTGCTCTCCTCGATTAGAAATCCTTTTTCCAATACGTCTAGGATATCGTCGCAAGGGAAACCATCCCGGGACCCCATACCAATCGAAGGACTCGGTGATAATCACATTTAAACCTTACTTGAAGCTGTGTGCAAATTTTCTGATTTTTTTTTACCGAATGTCATAACTCCTCCTCCCAGCTATGGCTTAGATAATAGGAGATATCAGGATAAACATTGTTATTTTCAAAAAGTTGTTAATCCAATATCCACTCGTAAAATAAATTATGAAAAATTACTTAACAACTTTTTATAATTCTTTATATATTGGAGTAACAACTTTTTCAAATAATTTGATACGACTTCAAATAAGCCAGAAAGGGTTGATGAACCGTAAAAAATATAAATCAATATGTTCTATTAAATATCTTAATTTTTTCTTTAGATCATAATTAGTTCTCAAATACCTGGCACACGTCATATATATATATATATATATATATATATATATATATATGCAAATATGGAACAGTATGTCTAAAATAAATTGTAGAAAACACTTGAGACCCGAATATAAAGCTATCAAATAGTAATTAATACAAACACTTGTAGTAAAGGCATAAAAGTACATGAATAAATAGAAATATCAAATTGGTTTTAAAATGACTGGCAAGACATTTTCTCTTTGAGTCCGTTCCAACAAAATATTTAAGTCTCACGCTTTCACTCTCTCTCAGTCCCAGTCTTACTCTCTCTCTCTCTCTCTCTCTCTCTCTCTATATATATATATATATATATAGATATATATATACACTACAGTTCAGAAGTTTGAAGTAACCTCATAATTAGCATGGGATGAATTTGAAGCATGGAAAAAAAATGAAAAAAGAATAGAATCAATTATCAAACTTATACTTTGAGAAAATTTTGCAACTAACGCCAAAAATTTGTGCTGCAGTAATCAAGGCTAAAGAAGAAGATATTGACGAGAGCAAAATTTAATCATAAAAAGATTTTTTCTTTTTTGTCATAATAAGATTTCTAATAAAATCATGTCACACTTTTTTAAAAACTATGTATAATAATTTTCTGTTATTTAAAGTACAAAAGAACTAATTTTGGCCCAATTTAAAAAAAATAATACCAGGGGTGGCCTTAAACTTTTGAACTGCAGTTTGTGTGTGTATGAATATATATATATGTATATATATATATATATATTTATTTATTAAAGACATTTTTTTTATGTTTAACGTTGTTATTTTATAGATACAAGTATTTAAGCAAATGCTCTGTTTATGATAAACAGTATTAAATAACATTTACCGGCCTGAATGTCCGAGAAATTTTCATAGAAAAATATTCGTTCTTTGACCGGATTCGAACCTGCATCCTATACGGAACCGTCATATACGTTGACGTGCCTTACCTCTAGGCTACAAAGAACCGTTCGGTAGACAAGGTCGAATTTACTGCTTATAAACTCCAATCTTCCATGAATCTCGTACATTCATAACTGCTCTGGCGTATCGAATGTAAACAAATGACGTCATATATTAAGAAATGGACAAGGTCCGACAATTTATTTATAAAAAAAAAATGTCTTTAATAAATAAATTGTCGGACCTTGTCCATATCTTAATATATATATATATATATATATATATATATATATATATATATATATATATATATATATATATATATATGAGGAAGAATTAGGAAGATAGATTTTTACTTTATGTAAATCGTTCATTTTTCCTGAATTGTTACTGAAATGCTCAAGTGAAAATATATTTTCCAAATTCTTAGATAACTTTATTAATATTCCATCAACTCATTAAGGAACAAGCTGAATTCCTCAACCTAGGTCAAACTGACACCTTCACCGACCTTCGATGGTATATATATATATATATATATATATATATATATATATATATATATATATCATCATCATGATCAGCCAACAAAATGATGGTAATTGATTGTTAGGTTGGTGTTTCAATTATTTCATGTTTTAAATTGTTCTGCATCTTCCATTTTTTGAAAATTGTATAGAACACTTTTTTATTTATTTAAGCCGTTCTTTGGCGAATATTTCTGTTTGTTAAAGTTTTTTTCAATATAATATATATATATATATATATATATATATATATATATATATATATAATTGTATATATGTGTGTGTGCGATATAAATGCAGACAAGGTTTGCAAAAAAAAGTAGACATATTTCCTTTTTGAACTGAGAAAAGAAAAAAAACTTACCATAGCCTGTACATTATTATCCTGGTAATGGAATTGACGCCAAACTCGGGCTAAAACCTAAAAACTGATATAAAGATAGCGTTGGAGCAGAGCTCAAACGCCATTGGCTAAGGGTAACCTGAGGTCGGCCGACCTGCAGTTGGAGATTCATCTTCAGCTGGGGCTCTGTCGAAGGGCAGAGTGTCGTCTCGGGAAATACCTAACCGACCCCATTTTATACGGGGTCTACGGGGAAGTTTTGGCTGAGCCTACGGGCTCGGGAAAGCCACATTAAATTTGGCCTTGTGCCACATCTGTCTGCGTGGTGCAGTTGGTAGATACCACGTAACCTGACCAAAACGTATAAAACTACGGAACCAGCTAACGGTCAAAATTTACCAATATCAAAATGGAGGCGAAGTTTGTAAAAGTACGTTGCTGGGAGAATCAGGGTCCGATGATCCTTGATTTGGTGACTCGGAGGAGAGAATACAATGTTGAGAGACCCGAAATTCTCATGGAATCCAGGAATATCACATCGCTGACAATTTTCTCGTATTCATCGAAAAGATGCATCTTGCGAAATATATATATATAATTGTGTATTTGGACAGCAATGGCTTTTTTATAAAAGTTTCAATAAATATGACAAACAAGGTACTGCGATTAAGCATTTTATTCAATTTTTCTTGTTTTCGTACAAGTATTTTCTTTTCTGGACAAAAATAAAAATGTGTAAAATTATTTCTGGGCATAAAATATAAGAAAAAAAAAACATTCTTGATAATGGCTAAAAGAATAGTCGAAAGATATCGGACATTTTTTAATCCCTTTATGTCCAGAAAAAAAAAACTGTTCGAATGAAAGAAAAACTAAATAATAAACTTAACTGCGCTAACTTTTAATATCTTATATTTATATATATATATATATATATATATATATATATATATATATATATATATATATATATATATATATATTGTGTATTTATTTATCTCTGATGATAGCTTATATAAGCCCTAAGCTTGGATAGGATTAAAAACATGTATCAATATGGTGATTTACTTTCGTCTTTCACTGATAATGTTATTAAACTTATCAGACGATTTGAAAGGAACTTACTTAAAATAAATAGACAAAACCTGTCTATATTATTTAATGAAACATGCATTAATATATATATATATATATATATATATAAATATATATATATATATATATGAGTATGTATTGACCTCAATGTCCACACACACACACACACATACACACACATACATATATATATATATATATATATATATATATATATATATATATATGTATGTAAATGATAAAAATACGTTGTTTTATTTATGGGTAAAAGTGCTTAATATCAGGGATATTGTGTAAATATAAGAGTTAACACTGAAGTGCATACCAAGCAGCGAGAATCATTATATCTTTTGAACGAAATCTTTAAGGCCTGAAGATTGCCTTCAAGGTTCAAGTATAAAAAATTGCTGCCATACGGTGTCGACCTCAGTGTCCTCACACACACACATATATATATATATATATATATATATATGTGTGTGTGTGTGTGTGTGTGTGTGTGTGTGTGTGTGTAGAAAAATAAGAAAGAACCCTTAGTTTAATAATCCAAAGTTCTTTAGTATTTTTGTTTTTATTTAAAAAAAAACATTGCTCGATACAACAGTAGAGCCTATATTATAATTATTTTTTAAAATATGATTCCATCGCTACATAAGAGTTCTCATGTTTCAAACACAGAAGCTAAAATACTTCAATTTCATTTATGGAAATTAAATCGAACTAAAGAAGCTAGCTCTGTTTTATCCTCAAGTGAATTTTGGAATCTAAAGCGAATTTTGAAATTGCAAAATTCGCTTGAGGATGAAACAGAACTAGCAAGTTTGATTTAATTTCTGTAAATGAAATTGAAATATTTAGCTTCTGTTTTTGAAGCATTTTATATATATATATATATATATATGATATATATATATATATAATATATATGAATATATATATATATATATATATATATATATATAACTCTCATGTCATGATGAATCATATTATATATAATATATATATATATATATATATATATATATATATATATATATATATATATATATATATATATATATATATATATATATATATATATATATATATATATATATATATATATATATATATATATATATATATATATATATATATATATATAAAATATAGTCTGATTTGGAATCTCTTCGTCACCGAGGCCCATTTGGAACAGTTGGTATGATGTTCGCTTGACAACCCAACTGTCAGCGTTCGATACTCGGTAGTGGATGCGCACTGCTGATGAGTCCCAAATATAGGACGAAACGGCCGTCCAGTGCTTTCCTGCATTCTGTAGAGGTTTCTATCAGACTCGATGAATTAATTAAGTATATATATATATATATGGTGTATGAAAAATACTTTTACAAACTTTGGGAGCGTATTCCCCACATTAAAACAAGGACAAAAGTCCATATAAACATATATCCGCAAATACTTCGCTTTTGAGTTATGAAGTATAAAGAAAGTTTACGGTAGATGGAGCTGTGTTGTCATACAGACTAGGTTACATTTGTCATTCGTGTATATTTGTGGCTAGTCTATCTTCCATGTTTAACGTGTGTAGTATTGAGTTAAGTGAGAAAGTGTTTCGTTTAACAATGGCAGGATATTCATATCATGCAGAAAATGATTTTTACATACGGTCGCGCGAATGGTAATGGACGTGAAGTTGCACAGTTGCATCAGACTGAGTTTTCAGAATGAAGGCCACCGAGTCATCCAAGCTCTGCTGCTGTTTATCGTCGCGTTGCTGAGACAGGATCCGTGGAACCGCAAACTATGGATCGAGGAAGGCCGAGATCTGCTCGTACGCCTTACCCCGAAGAATGCATTCTACAGTCGGTCGGAGACAATCCAGGTATCAGTATATGTCAAGTGGCCCTAGTATGTTGTATATCTCATAGTACCTGATAGAGGGTACTTCAAGAGAAGTTGCTGTATCCTTATCATTTGCAAAGTGTGCAGGGTCTTTCGTCCTCTGATCACTCACCATTTTTGCCGATGGTTTATTGCACAAACTGCCGAACTGTTATTTATCTCTGTTGATTTTTTTCATTATTTTCTTGTGAGGAACCCATCGCCAAATTGATTTTATGACATATTTATATCATAATTTTCGAATAAATTGTATGTGTGTGTGTGTGTGTGAATAAAGACAAAAGGAAAACTTATCGTCTGATGTACTTAAGGCAAATGATAACATTTGATATCTGAAGTCTAAATGCGTCGGCCAAGTTAAGTGGTTCTTTGGTCTTTATTCATATTGTCTTTTTACTCATATATTTGAAATTAGATCTGAATTTTTACCGGAATATATATCTATATGGTTTTTCATTCACAATATTTAGAAAATAATGTCTTGCTCACAAATCCCGGTACATACACAAGAGAAATAAACACTTTCAAAAATCAAGTATTTTTTTCCACTCTTTTTATGACCTTCAAACGCATTACTGCGAATAAACAGACGATAATGAAACATAGAGATGCATTCAAGAGACGTCTCTGTATCTGCAGAGAATTGATGGAAAATTGATAGAAAAAAATGCCCATAAACGTTTAATATACATTTTAATAAGTGTGAAAACAAATACAAGGTAACCAAAAAAGTTCTGCCCGTTTTATGATTAGTCATTGAATGAATTTGAAATATATACGAAATGCGTGTAGCAATTGTTTTCAAATTCGGACAGCCGGAAGTAGGAACATCAGACGTTATAAAAAAACACGCGCACCATGCCCGGCCATCAGTTATAAGCCGGACAGCTGTAAGAAGGATGGAAGTGTCTAGAGATCTCGTTCGGGGCTGTTTGCTTTACGACTTCAAAGTAGGCTTATCAGCAGCTGCATCAAGATGCTGCATATGTCAAGTCATTGGGGATAGTGCTGTGGATGAACATACTGCAAGGCGTTGGTTTCGAAAATTCAAGTCGGGAGATTTGTCTCTCCATGATGAGCCTTGCAGTGGACGACCACAGGTCCTGAAGGCGGCCATTGAAGAGGAGCCCTTTCCATGGAAAGCTTTTTCTGAGCCCTTTCCATGGAAATAGCGATAAGGGAGTAAGAGTTTTTAAAATTTTCTTTATTGTTTCAATAGAAGTTGTAACAAATTTTACGTTGAGTTTGTATACATAAAAATAGGAACACATACAATGATAAAATTAATTTACTATTCACTATATGACAAATAAATGAACATAAAATGTTTTTCAGACACGTTTAAAATACATGTTAATATATATTAGAAATCGAAGCACATGCTCCAAGTTAAAGGTTTAATTAAACTGATTTTCTTTAGGTCTTTTATTTTGCATGAAATGGACAATTTTTATGAAGCAAATACAATACTACAGTTTCAAATGTAATGTTATATTTTCTAACGAAGATCTAATCAATTTAATTATACGATTCTTTGCCGACAGGTCTACCATAAAACGGTTCCACCATTAATTAAGAGCTTAGGAAGTCTTTGAAGTTCAAAATAATCGCTGATTGTGAAATGCCTTTCATTCGGATGAAGGACTCAAATTAAAAAGCACAGATTAAAAGAGGATTTGGGGATCATCTGGAATTCCATATGTTATACTTCTCTGCTTTGTTAAAGTGATTTTCTGAGGAGGGGGAGTGTAGCAAAATAAATAAATAAAATAAAATAAAAATTTTTTTTCCTTTATATTCTCTGAAAGCGAATCATATAAAGATGGTATATTTTGAAGGTATATCCGTTGAAATTAAATCAGGAAATAAAATCGAATAGATTGTAGTACAAGGATTCGACTTTAAGTGCAGTACTAGAGTAGCAGTTAGGTCTCGTCATTTTTACAGTTGAAATGGCTAGATGTAACCATAAGGGCAACAGGAGAACTGCCTATGGGACAATTATTCCCTAGACAATTACTCCCTTAGGACAAATTCCCCCATAGAACAACTGCCGCCCTGGGTAATTGCCCCCATTAAGAGTATATTAAGAGAAAACACAATTTTCTTTTTTTTGGTAGAGAAATAAATACTAATAAAACTAATTAGTGTTTTATTTGTATCTGTTATCCAATAAGAAGATCCATATTTTTATA
This sequence comes from Acanthosepion pharaonis, assembly GCA_903632075.3. NCBI lineage: Eukaryota > Metazoa > Mollusca > Cephalopoda > Sepiida > Sepiidae > Acanthosepion > Acanthosepion pharaonis. The sequence goes on from CAHIKZ030005499.1 coordinate 819,449, forward strand.
TCACTAGAATTATACAACTAAAATTGCAAATTATGAGTAATCCATCTGAAAAAGTCCAACACATGGCAGGTCTTGAAGTCCTGTACGATATTTGCTATACAGGTGAGGTCAGAATAATCATATCATACTTATTATAAAACCCAGGTTGTGTGTGTGTGTGTGTCTGTACTTTTATATATTGGATCGGATTTCCTACATTTTTCAACCGATTTCAACAAAACTTCACAGGACTACGTAAAATTACCTTGCGGTGGTTCTGACAGTGCCAAAAATTGGAAAAACACAATTATTTTTGCACAAAATCAATTTGAAAACATGATTAAGAGGCATCGCAAAAATGAAAGGGGGACAACTCATGTGTGTGTGTTCGTTTATATATGGGATCGGATTTCCTACATATTTCAACCGATTTCAACAAAACTTCACTTTTTTTGGCAGGTAGTGTTTCTTATTGTCTTGCACACCTTTTTCTTTATTTTTACATTCAGAATGCTTTAAAATTTCCATTTACAAGACAATTGTTTATAATAAAATAACGATTGAAAACAATGTTTTTGTTTGAGTTTGACCAATTCGTAAAAACCCCCCCCAAAAAAACCTAATTAAGACATGCGTGTCCGTCAACCTTAAACAATAATCTTTGTCAATTTTATTTTTCAGTCTTTATGATGGTCGATACTTGATCTATCTCTTACTGTTACATCCCCGGGCAACGCCGGGCTCTACTGATAGTTACTAATAAAAATAATTCGGGTTTTATCCAGTAAGAAGAATTATCCAATAATAAGATTCAGGTCAGGTCTGGTCAGGTCAGGTCAGGTCCGGATAATCCCTTTAACTTCAAGATGGCTTTTAGAAATTTATTATTGTTATTGAAGTAAAAGCAAAACTTGAAAAAAAAAACTTGTCCTTTCCATTATCTAGCGGGGGGACAGTTGTCTTATGGGGGTAATTGCCAGGGGGTAAATTTTCCTATAACCAACCGTAAGTTCTATGCTAGCATTTTCTTCTATCACACTTCTCGCTTGACTAATTCTCACCCAGCCTCTTGCTTGCAAGTCAACTTTGATCTTCAAACATTTAAATGCAATGTCAATCGTTATTTTCTGTCTTCTTACTTTCTGTTCATTGTTGTTTTCTCTCCTTAATAGTTTTTCTTTTTAGCATATTCTTTAACATTCAGGGATTACCTTTCGCCTTAGTGGCTTTATTGCCTTGCTTGTTTATTAAACAAAATACATTCTTTGTGGAACAAGACCACAGAGAGAGGATGATAAAGGCTTGTTATCATTAACTATCTTACTCCTGGCTAATTTGATTCAAGACACATTCATTATATCAAATGACACAATCACCACAAGATCTCGTCGCTGTTCGTTCAATTCGAACATGCACAAAATAACTGCATTTTCACCCATGATGATATAAACTCTGGATATGTATATATGTTGAATATATGTTTGGGGTAAAAGGATTTTAAAAAAATGTTTATTACTAATACTGTTTCTTGTGATAACGTCACAAATGCTGATTACGAAGAAAGAACAACGTCATAAAACCGCATGCTTTATAACTTATGACGTATTCCAATTGTTTCATCCAGTTAACTGATGTTTCTGCCACATTTAGGGATTGTGGGGGGGGTTATTTCTAACCCTTTTTTGTTTTGTTTTATGTAAATAGATAGTCAGGTTGTGACACAAGGTCAGTTTTTAACGTGGGGACCCGAATGTTTTCACTCGGGCTGCTGGTCTAAGCTGGTCTAAGCTGGTCTTAGCTGGTCATAGCTTGTCCAAGCTGGTCAGAGTTAGTCATAGCCGTGATACCACCAGCCCAGGGACGAGCCCTGTGCCAGGTAAGTATTTGTTTTATGTTAATAGTATTAATTCATATTGTAAATAATCATTGGGGTCTTTTTAAATTGTTCCCCACCCCACAGACTTTGAACTGTACATATGGGGACTAGTTAGGATTTTATAGCGAATTTGAGGTATTATGGTGGACGTAGTAAGAAAGGTAGGAGTGAATGTGTTGTTTTGGTGATAGAACTATTGTTGGTATGTTTGGGTCCGTGTCTGTGACTAGCTAAGTTTAGAATTAAGACAGAAGAAGACCCCTTTTTTGGCCTTGTGACACATTTTGTACATTAGTACAAATAAATAACTATTCCAATTTTTTCTGGATTAAGATTTATTACGTAAAATGTACAATTGTGGTACAAGGCCGAAAAGTAGAGAAAAGTGTTGAGGTTGGTCGTCACTTAATATCCTAGACCTAGCTAATCCGATTTACGACCAATTCATTCGTTACAATTCACCACAAAAACTCATCTATCGCCAATCCATATACCATAATACCGCATACTCTCGTGGGGTGGTTGACTAAAAAAAAAGCACCCCATGACATAAAAATTTATTTTCATGATTATAAAATGCTATACATAAAAACTTGTACATAATATAAAATGAAAGGGGAGAGGATGCCCCCACCAAAAAAAAAAAAAAACCTAAAATATAAAAAATAACAAATTATTTCTGTGTTATCTGGGATTGTTTTGTTATTTTGAAAATAAAGAAAGTAATAGCCTCCAAAACATCTACCGAAAATACATTAGTTTTTATTCATCACCAGTTCCTACATGAACACTGGAAGTTAAAATATATTAAAGTTTATATCATTTCAACGTAAATTACATAATATAGCTTCCCTCTGCCTTTTCTATAAATATTTACATGGTAATTGTTCGGGTTAGATTCCCTCATTGGTACCCAGACTTTATGAATTTAATCGCAGTACTAGATTGTCGGCAATTATACAGTTAGCTACTTGTAACCGTAAGTTCTATGCTAGCATTTTCTTCTCCCGCTTTTCTCGCTTGTTGAACTTTTTCCTCCTTCTTTTTTTCCTTTCAACTTTGATCTTTAAAAATTTAAATGCAATGTCAATAGTTATCTTCTGTCTTCTTAATTCCTACTTTTTATCGCTCTCTTCATAAATTTTTTTCTTTTATGCTGCAACACTCAGTAAACCCATGGCATCTTAGAGACTTTATTGCCCTTGTTAGAGTGAAATGGTTTAAAAAAGGTAATATGAAAAAAGAAAATTAAAATTATAATTCGAACACTATATAGCGACGCCATTTAAATGCTTAGTGACGTCATAAAATATTTTCGGATTTTAATAGCAAACAATGACGATAATAAATTCTTTTTAGTTACAAAATTGACGATCTGATTGGATTCTTTCGTCATCGGCTCAGGATGAAAACCAGAACTGATAGGAAGTGTTTAACTTCGGCAGATTTCAGCAAAAGGTGGGTGCGAATTGCGCGCCTGTTTCGTGTGTATCTGGCCAATCTTGATTTACGTTTTTTTTAAGTCTCCTAAAGTCATTACGGGACAGATTCCTGTCGGACTCCACCACTAGTTAAATCTAGTCTCATTTTGTTTGCTTAGTTAATGTGAGCGACTGTCGTTCCTGGCCTCGTCACGACATTCACTTTTGTTAAGCCCAAATCAAGATGCCCAAATCAGCCCAGTTTTTATGCTCATTTTTTGTCTTGATTGGATCAGCCTTATATATTCCCTCATCTACAAATTGATTTATCTCTCCACGCCACTAGTGAGTGAACTTCTTGATTCTGTTTATCGGCAGAATACAGAGGCCGCTCTTCTTTTATTGTAGGTTGGGCGGGCTCTAGTAACGTTTTATTTCTGTTTGGATATTTTATCTCTTTTGTTATTACTGAGTTCCCCCTACTTCATTTCATGTGTAAACGTCTTAAATAACGTTTTTTAAAAAAAGAGAAAAAATATTTGTACATATGAAAGAATTTTTAAAATTGTGGGTATTTGATTATGAGCCCAGCGAAGATGTGAGATGTTGAATTGAAGCGATGCTGGCTATATATTTTTTAGTGGACTAAGAGAATATATATATGAGAGTTTCTAAATTCATCTAGTAACTAACAACATTTTGTTTGTTTATAAGTACTTTGTTCAAATAGATTCATTTCGTTTTTTGTTTTTTTTTGAAAAAGGCATATAGTGGACGATATATAATATTGTAATATTATATACAGTTTTTCTATTATTTTTCCTTTACATTTAATTTAAAACACACACACAAATATTATTATTTTAGGATATTGATACACACACACACACACACACACAGGTAACACACACACATATATATATATATAGTCTGTATTGATATAACAGCCAATATATTATTGTAATATGCATATATATCAAGGAACAGTTTGTCATATTTTTCTAAATATATATATATATATATATATATATATATATATATATATATATATATATATATATAATTCCACGCAAACGTTTTTTGGTTGTAACATTTATTTAAAAAAAATAGGTTTTCATAATTTTACACGTGTTTAGACCGTCTTCTAAATATTATTTATTTTCTTCATGTTCAATGGAAATATTCGATATGAGACATTCTCTGTTTGTGTGTTGGTAATCCGAATTTCTTTCTAGAATTGTCAATGAAGAGTTCTGCGAAGTTATCGGCATTTTATCTTTTAAGTGCTCTTGGAAATGTGGTTTGGACTACTACACACACATACGGACATACACACTATCCCACCACAAGTAAACTGAGTACAGGACAATCTAGCATAAAGGTAACACATATATATAATGGACTGGTCCTCGTCGTAGTGGTAGGCAATAGGCGAAGACTATAGGCGTGGCTGTATTTGTAATACGTTCTGTTTGATATATCCTCATATTAAAGTCTGTATTTACATTTGAAATGTGTTGTGATACAAAAAATTTTTTCTGTTGTCTGTCAATTTTATATTGCTTTTTTGTGTAGGAGACCCTGTTGTTCAGTTGTTGTATGCCTATATAACTTCTTACATTTGTGCATTTATGCATAAATTACATTTTGGGTGCAGTTTAAGTTTTTGTTTAAATGTTTTTTTGGGTTTTCAAAAAGTTTCCTTCATGTCACAAAATTTTTTTTGTTGCATTTTGTGACATGTATTTTGTTTTAAATTTAGATGAGGTTAATAAATAATTATTTTGGTTGTTTTTATATATTATTCAGTTTATATAAATAAATAGATTTTTTATTTTATATTTCTGGATTTTTTTTGTTGTGCGTTGAGACATATGCTAGAATTTGTTCGACGTTACATTTCTTTTTATTTCTAAGTTGGTCTAGAGGAATTTCTTTCGCGAGTTATACCTTTGTTTATAATATGGGGTATAGAGTTTTATAGTTCTTCTAAGCGGATTTTTTAGATGTTTATCAGTCACTATTGTACAAATTATGCTAGGAATAGGGGATGGATTTTAGGCATGATGGCTCTTGAAATGAATATTGTTGGGTGCCTGTGGGTTTGTGGTAGATATCTGTGATTATGTGGTTGTTTTTATTTCTAATGAGTATATCTAAAATAATTCGTTAAAATTATATTCTTGCGTGAATTTGATTTTGAGATATAGTGTATGGAATTGGTTAATATCAACAAAAATCATTAACCTTTTCAAGATTTAGGTCTTTATATTTGCCCCATATATTTGTTCTATCTTTTCAAAGAGGTTTTCTTCGTAGGTAATGTTAGGGTGGCATATGTTGTCATTTTTGTTCCCATCGCAGTACCTATTCATATAGTTTTGTTGTCAATTCATTCAAAGGTGTTATTGTTTAGAATTAGGTCTATACTATCAAGCAGTGCACATAATGTTTTTCAATCCAGAAAATCGCTTTTTTCCTAGTTATGGGGTATGTTACTGTATAGGCTAATGTCAAAATGCCATAACGGATAGGACAAATGGATAATAGTGGATAATGTCTAAGGTTCTTTTGCAGTGGGACAGACTGGTCCTCAATGGGTCTGAATGTAAGGTCACTGGGGTTTGGGATGCTAATGTATTCAGATTTTTGTGTATGTATAGCTGCTTTTTATTTCAGAAAGGAATTAAGCAAAGTAGAAACTATTTTATTATGTGTTGTGCATAATAAACAAAATTTGAAGTTCTATCCTCTAAATTTTTTGTTTTATAAATATCATTCTATACTTTATCTGCTAGTAAGAGTTATTATTTTTCGAATGTTCTCTAAGGCGTTGTCTGTATGTGACGTTGTCGAATGGGATGTAAGTTTTCAAAAATATATTTATCTCATTGGAGATATATTTGTTTTTTAAGTATCTATTGTTAAATATTTCTCTTAGTCCATCATAAAGTCTTTTTTTTTTAAGTCTACTATATTGAAAAATAAAATTTGTCATTTGTAAGTGTATATGTAGAAGGTTTATTGTTTTGGTTTTTGACGGATCTAAACGGGTTTTCTTGTTCGGACTTAAAAATAATGATTGTTTCTTTTTATTTTTTTTTTTTTTCCGAATTTTGGTTTTCAAAACCAGTGAGAGTTTCCCTTGGTAAAACTCAAACAAAAAGGTGTGTTTGCTTTTGTTTTTCAGAATTGTTATGGATTGTATGTCTCAGGTTTACCGTATTTTGAATGTGAATGTGTGTTTGATCTTTGACTGTTTGTGTTAAACAGGTTTATTTTTGTCTGTTCAGTGTATGTTCATAATTTATTTTTTATGAATGCGTGTGGTGGTGGAGAATGAGATGTGTTGGATAATTACTTTGTGACAAGGTGGATGTGTTTGCGTATGGTAGAATGTGGGTGTTTACCTTGTGGGTCTGTTTGTGTGTGTGGGGGTGGGTAGGGAGGGGACTCTGTTGGGTGGTTTTTTCTGTATTTGCTGATGATTGTTTTGTGTTGGGTATTGGGGTTTTTTGTGAGTTTGGACTGTATTTTTTTTTTTTGTCTCATTTTCCAATTTTTTCCTTTACTTGGTAATGCTTTTAACAGGTTTATCTTGCATTTTTCTTCCTCTTTTTACATTTGACTCTCATAATTCAAACAGGAATTGGTGAGTTTCTTTGGTACATAATTCCTTGATTTTTGTTAATAATTTGTTATCAATCTCTGTGTATTTCTTTTGTAAAGTTTACTGTTTTGTCTTTCTTGTATTTCAATTTGGGCCTGCATTTTTTTTTATGCTTAGTGTTTGTTTTTTATTTTTTTGTTTTCCGTGTCTTGTGGGTTAACCGAATTTCCTTGGAATAAATATTTCATCCATTTCTTGGGCATATTTTTTGGTGGGGGTTGAAATATGCCAGTTTTCTTTGGCATGTCGTTCCAAAGTTGCATTCTGTTTTTTCATTCGGTACGCTTCCTCTGGATGTGCACCAGGTATCGTTTTTGAAATTAGTTTTCTGTATTCAGTTGTGTTCCCTGGTTTGTTGTTTTCCGTTCCATGTAGCTTGGGAAATATGTGTGTGTATATGTGTGTGTACTGATTACTTGTGGTGGGATAGTGTGTATGTCCGTATGTGTGTATGCGTGTATAGGTACAAATAAGTTTACGAATTCCTCGTAGTAAGACAGTAATGGAGAAAATATACGCATATATACACGCAACTGAGAACACACCAAAATGGATGATAAAAAGCACATATAGGGGTCCACTAAAACATTAAAAAGATAAAACGATAACTACCCCCTGGACCAACCTTAAGGACCCTTCGCGCAGAACTCTTCATTGCAACTAGAAAGAAATTGATTACCAACACACAGAGAAAATCGAGAATATTTCATTGAACATGAAGAAAATTAATTATTTTTTTAATAATATGTATGGATCTCCATTTTACCTGAAACGTATTCTAAATGTAAAAACAAAATTAAAGAAAATAAGTCCACATTACAACCAAAAACGTTTGCGGCACTCTCTTCTTTTAATAACATACTTTTCTCTCGTTGGAACCACTACAACATATTTCTTTTATATATAAATATAAAAATATAAAATATATGTGTGTGTGTGTGTGTGTGTGTGTGTGTGTGTGTGTGTGTGTGTGTGTATGTATGTGTGTGTGTACAAATAATGTTATTTATGAAATCTTATTCCCTTTGAGATGTTGCAATATCAAAAAAACAGGAAATTCTCTCGTAGGTTGACATGTCACCTGTGGACATTCACAGCAATTCGTGTACATATCAAGCAGCACATAATGAAAAACTAAACTACAACTATCAACATAGGACAAATAATAGTGGATAATACAAATCTTCTGCAGCACTCAATGCAAGTAAGACTCAGAAAGGAGAAGCGTAGAAACTATTATTACATAATAAACAAAACGAAGTAAATAAAAATCATTCGACGGGGGGATGTAACAGTAAGAGATATTGTCCCATTATAAAGACTGAAAATAAAATTCAAAGATTATTGTTTCTGACGTGATGATGTCTTAATTATATTTTTTTTTTTTTTTTTTTGAAACTCAAACAAAAAACATTTTTTTCAATCGTTATGAGTCTACCGATTGAATAGAATTTTATTATAAACAATTGTCTGGTATTTACCTATTCCCCACGAGAATGAGATGTGACACAAGGTCGGATTAATGTGGGGACATTAGAACCCGGGCAGGGACAAAAATTCCCCTCAGCAACCGTCAGCTGCGCTGGCCTCGGTGCGAGCACCGATTCCTCCCTCTTGGGCAATAGTTCCCAGGGCTGGGCACCTCTTCAGTATTATTTTCTCAGTTTCCGTCCTTAGAAATCCCAGGGGTCTGAAGGACAAAACGCAACTGAGAGAAAAATAAAGCACGATCAAACAATTGTCTTGTAAATGGAATTTTAAAGTATTCTAAATGTAAAAATTAAAGAAAAACACAAGACAATAAGAAACACCAAAAAAAAAAAAAGTGAAGTTTTATTTGAAACGGTTGAAAAATGCATTCTATCCCATATATAAACAAACACACACGAACACAAACAACCTGGGTTTTTATAAGTAAAACTCGACATGAGTTGTCCCCTTTCATTCTCGTGATGATGCCTCTTAATCGTGTTTTCAAATTGATTTTGCAAAAACAATTGTGTTTTTCCAATTTTGTATTAGAACCACCGCAAGGTAATTTTAAAAGTTTTGTTGAAATGAAAAATGTAAATCAAACAATAAAAGAAACACACACACACACACACACACACACACACAGAAACAGACACACACACACACACAACCTGGGTTTTATGATGCGATTACAGGAGACGGTTTCTTGAAGTATGTATTAACAAAAGTTAATATGTGTAAATCAAACAAAAAGCGTAGTATATTGATGCGTTCATTTTCGTAAATCATTACACGTAACGTTACCGTGGATTCTTTTAAACTTTCAGATTTCTATAAAATATCCAGGATGTCGCTAATGGAATCTTGCCCACTACACAAACACAATGTGGTGATTTTCAGAGCGTAGCTCAGATGCCGAACAAGGCCAGAAGTCAGGGGCACCGGGTGAGGATTGAGTCGTAATTGATCTAGTCAGGCAATTGTGCTAACCATTACACCACATCGAGATGACAATACAAGAATACTGTATGGTTCTTGATAATTACTGAAACGTTCGAAAGTACTTGAGCAGAAACAGCAGAATAAACATCAACTCCGCACAGTTTATCCAAAATTTCAATCTCAATATACAATATCTTATACGGAAATGGGTAAAATAATAATAAAAAAAACAGATCTTGTCGGTTGAATTTAATCAAATTAATTTGGACGAATACTTAGTGCCTAAATATGCATCTCTCCCCACCATATATATATATATATATATATATATATATATATATATATATATATATATATATATATATATATATATATATATATACCAAGTGTAAAAGCAGAATTATACAAATCGGGTAACAGCATAATTATCCATCCCACAAAATGTTTAATTTTTCAAAAACACTAAACTAATTGAGTTTCTTTTTTCCGGGTTTTCAGATAAGACGTGTAGCCATCTTGACAACATTTGTCACGATATATATATATATATATATATATATATATATATATATATATATATATATATATATATATATATATATACCGGGGTGTAACAGCAAAATTGTTCAAATCGTGTAACAGCAAAATTGTTAGATTAATCTCTGATACGTTTATATCTTAGAAATGATTAGAAATATCTCACCGGAATTCTCCGAGCTTATTTTTTATTTTTTTTAACAATATTGGACTCTACTTTGAGTAATAAGAATGCATAATTACTCTCTAAGTTTAACAGAATTATCGTGATTTTCTAACTTATTCAAGATGATCTTATCCACATTTAACCTTCTAACTTTCTGTCCTAGAGTAAAAAGGTGACTCACAGGTTTCATGTAAGACTTCATTTTCAATTTCTTTTTTTTTCAGTGCTCTTTGGACAGGATGTATCAAAATACTTTTACAAACTTTGGGGAGGGTTCCTCACACCAAAAAAATGGACAAAACTCCATATAAACATATATTCACAAATCCTTCGTTTTTGACTTATTAAAAAAACAAGGTTTACTGTAGATAGCGCGTGTTGCCATGTTCCAGCGTGAGAAAAGTGTATATTTTAAAAAGAATAAACCACAAAAGTTTTTGGTTGAAATATGGATTTTTTTTATTTTAAAATATGTATTATACACTTTT
>CAHIKZ030005499.1:835000-850000 GCA_903632075.3 Acanthosepion pharaonis
TTTAAATCTGAATGGCACTTTACTCCAATTGGCTCATTCACTTGCTTAAACTCAACGTTGATTCTGATTCCGCAGAAGTGGGTTGGGTGTGAAAAAGCATTTGCTGTTAACATTCTTTTTTCATTCGGTTTTTCCAGTTACGAGTCCTTTTTTAAAGCTGATCGTTTTGTGTTCATTTTGTTTAGTTCTTTTTTCGTAACAGATTTAATGTTTAGTATAGAGCTTAGAAAAAATTTGCAGTGTGAGATAGGCAAGAAGTAAGGCATGTAGCAACATCAGCACGGCAAAGGGCACTCCTTTAAAGACAAGGAAGAGCAAAACTATTTTAAGTCAAGTGATAGCGATTGCTGTATGAGTCGTACGATTTTTGAATCAAGCACGGGCAACGCCGGGCCATGCTGCTAATATATATATATGTGTGTGTGTGTGTGTGTGTGTGTGTGTGTGTGCTCATAATATTACGTATTACATTATTACCATCTCTGTCCCATAAAGTTTGCTACATTTACTTTCACATTCAATAGACTAAAAGTAACGATTCTTATGAGACATAGCTAACATAATTTATATAAATCTAACGAACAAGTGAAACATCTTCGCGTTTTTGTTATTTTTAAACTAATGTTTTGCTCGTATGTTTTCAAAAACAAAAACACTTTCTTCTCCATATCTTTGCTTCTTTTTTGCTCTAATTCTTTTTTTTAAACCGCCTGGGAAAAATTTATTTTAATTTCCAGACAAACATAACAAAACAATTGATCGTTTAAAACACTGACGAATTTTTAGTCTGTATGCACCATATGTGCAAGCTGTAGTGTCGATAGCATTTCCCTCTCCAGATTATAGACTTGCCTTTGGGGTTTGAAATGATCAATGTTGATTGATTCTTAAATGGGTTTTAACTGCTAATTGATTGATTTGAGTTTTAAGGCTTGTCAAATCTTTATGCATTATTCAAAGTCAATACATATTTTGGATATTAAGAATAGTTCATTTTTTTGCGGGAATATTGTATCTTTTCAGAATAACTTGATTTTTTTTTCTGATACAAGGTGGACTTTTTAGCGCATAGCTGGTGGGGGATATGAAAGCCGACTTTCTTGGAAGTGAATATAATGAACGTAACTAGAATTCGAACTCGCCTCTCCGATTTCTCATTTTTTATCCCTAAACACCACCCGTGATGGTTTGGTCAATGGTTTATCTACTGTTTCCGACAAATAAGACAGATTAGATCGAAGCAAGATCAAATACCATCGGTAACTGTTGTTTTTTAAGAGAAATAAAGATCGATATTTTATAAGTTTTGTTTAATTAAAGCAAACTGAAGTAGGAAAATTATATTTCGCTAGTTTTCGGTGGCGATCTGCCTAGAAAATCAGCATTTAAAATCTTCGATTTATCTGTCTACGTCTATTGCACTCTTCAAAATAACTCATAAATGCATTCTTTAATAACAAATCAGTCATTGGTGTACATATATATATATATATATATATATATATATATATATATATATATATATATTTTTCCAGTAAACCTCTCTTTCTTCCATCTACGCCCGTGTTGCTGTTCCTTCCACTCGGGTACCACCTTTGTCTGTTTGTAACGTTTTAAGGATACAACCGTTATTGTCTTTCCCAAGATATTATGTTGTAAATTATTTTTAAAGGTTTATTTCTAAATGTGACTTTGTTTTTTGGCACATTGACTGTAAAGATGTATAAACGGAAGCGGAAATGAAAAATGAACGGCTGTTACAAATTTTTCAAATGACCTGTGGAAAACAGGAAATGCAATTTTAATTTTTGTATTGTTTTAGTATTGAAAAAGTACAAACTTTCGACTTGTTATTATTATTATTGCTATTTTTTATCGCAATTGTCTGGGTCGATTACTCTTCGACTATTGACGTAAATAGCGTGAAATTAGAATAAAGAAGAAGCTTCTAGCAAGATGTGAAATTGCATCCCATATTCTGGAAAATCGTTTTCAATGTAAATCAGTTCCTTTACAGAAAGTCGACCCCTAAATCTAACCATATTATTTCTGTGGAAAGTGCTCGGACAACCTATATTCCTTGGTTCCAGTATGTATAACCTTCACTTAGTAGCAAATCATTTCCTCCATATTCCGTCAGCGAGAAGTAAGTTCCACTCAAAAAGATTTCTTCCTATGAACCACTATTCTGCAGAGTAGATTCTCAAGAGGATATTTTCCATTTTCCTACACTCTTAACCTCTTTAAATCTAGAGCTGACTGCTATCTTTCTTTCCTATCCATATAATCTGCTTCTTAATGCAACTCTTATCTCGAGTACCCTCCACCCAGGTCCTTGTACAGGGTGAAGTTTTTTTTTAAATGTTGTGACATGAAATATGGGAAAGGAATTCAAGTTTGGTAAGAACCTACTTGTAGACTCATCTCATGTCACTTATATTAATGGTCAGAGAATATTCGACCAAGACAGTTGTGAAATAAAAAAAGAAAAAAAAGGGAATACTAAAATTAGTCTAAAATAGTAATCAAAAACTAAATATTTTTCTGGAGCTACAAAATTCTATTATAACCATTCAAACAGACATTTTAAAACAAAAAGTAAAGAGAGAAAAAAATATAGCTACCATAGACGGTAAATCAAAACAAACAAACAAAAAAGAAAACATCCGACCGGCTTTCGTTACACACTCTTCAGTGGTCGATCTTAAAACGAGTCTGCAAGTGACTAAAACAGTGGAACATTAACAAAGACTCGTTCTGCTTGTGCATTTATATAATAAATGCGAATATGTTTCACCGTGTTATACTTTTTCAAGTAAAAGGGACAAAAATCTCTAATTTTCAATAGCTCATTCAAATGAAAAAAATACTTTTCTCAAATTACAGTGTTTTGAAATAAAACTGTCCGTGTTTTCAACTTGACTCCTTGTTGTAACCTAGAAATGGTTACTGAATAAGGAATACCCAAAATGGAGGTTGGAAATGAAATGGTAATCTTTATGACATCAACAAAATACAATACTCACCAGTGGTGTGTGTAGGTAAACCACTGCTAGTGGTCGACTACTTAGACAGCATATTACTCCCACTCACAATAGTGTCCAACGTATTTATGAGGATTCGGACATATCCATTAGTGATCATAGGTACGGTATATAATATATTATTAGTTACTTTAAAATATCGCAGAAAAGCATTTTTTTTTAACACAGGTGGGTGTTTTTAATAAGTGTTGACAACTCTCTCGATAGACATATATTTGGAAATTTTGTCGAAATTAGACAATGATTGTAAGAATTACTTCACGGATATAATGCAGTAGCCCAACAAATCATACCATTTTAGAATCAGGCCGACTCTGTGAGAAAATTAAAAACATTTCGGATCGGATCCAGGCCCTAAATTCCGAAATTTAGAATTCCTAAGTTTTCATTACAGCGATTGTTTTCTGCGATTTTCTTAGGAATTTTTTTTGTACGATAATAATTTTTATACCTTAGAAATAAATTTGGGAATAATCGAATTGCGAAATCTAGCGAAAGTTACCGATGAAATAAAAATAATTTTTTGTACGAAAAGTAAGGATCTACGTACATCAAATCGTTTTTAAATTAAGTTGCGGCAGGAGAATTATCATTGAAATTTTAAAATGTAAGGTTAAATATTAAAGCAATGCTTAAATGCAGCGATCGATTTTGAGTTCTTTTGTAGTTTATTGTTGTTTATCGCATCTACTCCTCCCTAACTGTTGGGATGAAGGCCCAATCAAGAGTCCTTCGCAGGAGCTAGTTTAAATGCCAACCCGATAAGGCGGCTTTTAAGCTACTTAATAATATATCCAAGAATCCAAGGGAACAAGATGGAAGTACACACTGCAAGCACGCACCACCACATCAGAAACACCATTAGAATAGACCTGCACATACAACATCTGTGGTTGTGTCTGCCTCTCAAAAACTGTAGGTTACAGCATGCTTGAGAATTATACATGAGAATCGGGTTCTTGAGCACGAAAAATCAATGGTCTTTCGAGAGTGGAATTTCTATACTATCTATCTATCTATCTATCTATCTATCTATCTATCTATCACATTCAGTCCTACAAAGCATTATGTTTGAAGGGGGAGGGCTTATTTTGTGTATGTGTTCAATACTTTTAAGTGAAAATCTCAATGCACCCGACTCATTATTATTGGTATAATTAATGGATAACGGCTTGGATTGTGGAATCGGAGACCCGAGTTCGAATTCCAGTCCATTTTAGTCATTGTGAAAAGCTTTTTTAGTCCTCGATTTACCTTTGAAGAGTAAGAAACGAAAGTCAGGTAGGTTTTTTTTTGTTTAAGATTTACTGTTTACATTCACCATATATTTTTTCTATTTTTTAAACTTGGCTCTTTGTTTTAAAGTTTCTGTTTTAATGAGTATAATAAATATTAGTAATTAAAAATTGACTAAGCATTAGGCAAAATCATTAAAGACTGTGCTTCATCTCTGAATCTAATAACATAAAATACTAATCATACAGACTTTCATAATTTTACAAAGCTTTATAAAATATTCTTTTGAAATTTTAAATAAAAAAACAAAAAAAAACAAAAACAAAAAAAAAAAAACAATTCACCTGTAACATGACTCACTCGATCTTTATTAAATTTTGGTGGACATAAAAATTACTTATGTTATTTTTTTATGAAAATAAAACAAAAAATAGGTGTTATATAAGAATAGTGTCGCTGCCAACACTTGAGTTTGAACATAGATCGCTAGTGAGCAAACACAGGTGATCCCATTATTGAATTAAGCGGATCACGTGACCATAGAGAAACAACGTAAGTAGGAAGTCGTGTGACGTCTAAATGATCTGTAATTCTAGTTTATCCTCTATACTATTCGGATCTCTATTTCTAGTTTATCCTCTATACTATTCGGATCTCTATTTCTAGTTTATCCTCTATACTATTCGGATCTCTATTTCTAGTTTATCCTCTATACTATACGGATCGTTATTCCTACTCTATTTTCTATTACTATACGGACTGCTATACTGTATGTAATCTATTCACTATATTATTTCCATATTCAGATTACTATACGGATTACTATTCGAGCGAGTATTATCGAGCAAGTACTATGAGTGCTAGTGTTACTCGAAGGCGTCTGACACCAGTATTGTTCAACGGCGTTACTATAGTTGCATCTACGATTACAAAGACCCTACTACCACGAGCCTTACAAAATGTGACAACGAGTATTTGTTGGCATCACAAAAGTGGCAACGAGTGTTTGAAAATTAGTATTCGATAACTTGGTTTAAACACCAATCACTGACTCCTTCTTCTATCGGCGATCACGACTCTCCACAATTTTCTGTCCTTTGCAGCTCTTAACAAATTTTGACTTTTTGTTATCTCTCCTAAACCTTGTTCCGCTATCACTTAGGCTTGTTACGTAGTTTATGAACTGCTTCGTCTGTTCCTTTTGCTTTCAATCTGTTCTGTGAGTATCTGATTTTACCAGCCTCCTTTTCTCAATTTATATGCATATCTGCTTTATCACTGATACTCATTCTTTCTATTTCTGCACATTTTTCGTTGATTCCTTTCTCTTTGAACTGCCTACATTTGTTATTAATTTCTTTATGCAGAGTCCTATATTCTGTGTCATTCCCTGGCATTGTTTTTGGTCTCCTTTTCATCATATCGAGAGTTTTTCATCTTTTCTTTTTTATTATTTTTTTTGTCGGCACTTGGGTATGTCTTGCACTTTTACAATGCATTCCTGAATCTCTTATTGATAGTTATATAATCGATTTGGTTTTTCGTTTATCTTTTTGGGCTTCGCCATGTCCATATACATCTTGGGTGTTCTTGAAACGGGTATTGGCTACTACCTGGTCATTCACCGGACCTCACTGGGCTCATTTTTAACCGCATTCATTACGCGTTCATAATTCTAAATTGCGGACTATTTAAGCATCTCTTAAGAAAAAGAAATAAGTTTATAAATTCTTTATTCTTTCTTTTCATTTCCTTGGATATCATACAACCTGACCACGCTTTATCTCGTTTCCTCTCGGTCCAAGGCTATTACCTTTATGTTTTGAAGCTGTTTTCTGTGTGATATTCTCTATGTATTTTACGTTATTGTTCTTTGTCATCCTCTCCTGTTTTTGCCATAATCTAGTCGGTAGACATCAAATCTTCAGACAAGGTCGTTAGTTGCCCTTAACCAAAGACTCGTACTTATTGCGCATAAAGATAGTTAATCAATATTTGTCGCTTGACTCATCACAGAATGTTCCTTTTTCCTGATGCGGACGCTTCTTTCAGCATCAAGTTTATATCTCGCGCCAGTTGCTTCCAAAGGAGTTCAGCATCTTCAGAAACTGTTTAGATACTGTGAAAGATTCCGAGCCGTGTATCAATTTAGATAGAAAAAGAAATCAATTAGTTGGACTTTAAACTTTTCATTAAATGGTTGGCGATTTTCATATGTTACTCTTCATAGCGCGGTCCTGGGTATGATGATAAACTACACCCGGCAGCAAGGTCTCTAATCGGGGGATTGGATGTTTTGAGCAACGTGGAACCACCCTTTAATTGCTATTGTTCCCAGGTGTGATCTGACCCGGGGTGGTAGCACCTGTTAGGATCTCAGCTATGGGCAAATCGTGAACCATCAAACAAAACACTATGAAAGTATAAGAATACATTTTTATAGTAAAAATACCTACAATACATTTTTATATATTAAAAAAATGACCAACAACACCTATTTATAGCAGAATTACCGACAATACATTTTATAGCAAAATGACCAACAATACATTTTATCTGTAATTGAAAGGATACAATTGCGTTCAAAATATATTTAGTTGAAGCCATAAAATTATGTTCAAAATACGGCATTAAATAACCCATAGAGGTGTTGTTATGTGACTAAACAAAATCAATCAATCTTCATAGCGGGTAGAAATGTCTGTCAACCAAATAAATGTGCTTTAGTACTTCATCATGGTGTAATGGTCAACGAGCTGGAATCTTGTTAAAAGTTAGTTCGTTCCTCACTGTCTGCTCTAGGCTTATGGTTTTGTATCAAAATTAAGCTACGGTTATTAAATATTAGTAACCAGATATGTGTATTAATATCACTTGATATACACAAATGTCTGGTCGAGCTTGGAACCGTGGTATTGCACTCAATTTCAAAGTTGGGGTTTGACATGATAAACAACGACACAGAATATTTTTTTCCAAATCGTTACCATTTTATGAGGGAGACGAGTTTAATGATTAAATCTAAGTTCAAAATCTTAACGTTAGAATTTAATTCCGGTGGTCAGTGAAAGCCTTATTAAAATGCCTTATTTTCCGAAGCTTTACAAATTGTATCTGGACAAGATGCATGGCATAAGCACATTATTACTAAATCATTACGCCATAAATTAAGGCTTTCATTTATGTTGAAACTTGAATAAAGCATAGAATAATAATAATACAACACAAAATGTACTTAAACAAAATGTATTGACACAAGAACGTGTACACAATATTTACAGATAGTATGGTATATTCTTGGGAAGACCGTTCCTGTAGAATGGGTTGACTTAGTCGCAGTCGGGCAGAGTCTCTGGATTGGATGTCTTCTTCCTCCCCCGTCTTCCCGGTACCAACCATATTTATATGGTCGGTACTCCACTATGTAAATTAGGTGGATCGTACCACAACAATTTACTTCATAGGGAAATTATACTGAACAATTTAACTATATTATGATGTAATATGTTATATAGTGCACTAATTTTAGTGTGATTTTCAATAAACAATACAAATTTAAAACAATTTGCGCCCAGCAGGATTATGGTGTTATATACATTTTTATCTATTTTTTGTTTTTATTAATTATGATCTAACGAGTGATCTATATATCTTATTGATTGAGTAGCCTTTTTTGTAAATTTTTAAATTGTTTTTTAATCAGTTTTTACTCATCAAATACAGTAAAAAAAAATCGCATATTTTGCTTGTGGGGACTCGTAATTAAAATTTGGGTTTCAATATATTTTCTTTTCGATGTAGCTAATACAATATATATATATATATACTTCATTTGAATTTATTCTTGAAATAATAAAATTTTGAAGTCAGTTTGTAAGCAAAAACCTGTGGAATTTATGTGCTTTTGTACATTTTTTTTTATTATACGATCTTTGAAACTAAATGTTCAAAAGCTGACAAAGGTAATGCATCTAATTTTTGATGTTAGTCCTTGTCACATCAAATCCCAACTTTTACATTGTCGATTTTTTAAACAAAATGAAAAATCAACCTGCCCTAATACACAGTGACTAATGAGGATCAGGGGACGATAATTTTCTTAAATAGAAATCCGAAGGAAAAAGTTTAGTTAGGATTTCTTTATGAAGCATCACAAAGTTTGTATCCAAATCTGAGCGTAATTACTTGCGATGGTCTTATTATACTCGTTTAGGGGCAGGAAAATATATAATACGCTACTAAAATGTTGTATGCTACTAAAATTTTATACGTTAGTAAAATTTTATATGGTACTAAAATTTTATATGGTAGTAAAATTATATACGTTACTAAAATTTTATACGATAATAAAATTTTATACATTAGTAAAATTTTATACGTTAGTAAAATTTTATGTTACTAAATTTTTATACTCTACTAAAATTTTATACGCTAGTAAAATTTTATACGCTACTAAAATTTTATACGTTACTAAAATTTTATATGTTACTAAAATTTTATATGTTACTAAAATTTTATACGCTAGTAAAATTTTATACGTTACTAAAATTTTATACGTTACTAAAATTTTATATGTTACTAAAATTTTATGCGTTACTAAAATTTTATACGCTAGTAAAATTAACGAATTTAACTGCAGCGATATTTCTAGCTTAGAATGGTTTTAATTTGACTATTTTAAACCTGAGTAGACAAAGGAAAATAATTTGGTTAAAGGTGAAGTCAGAAGTTAATAAAAATTTAATAATTACGAAAAAAAAAAAAAAAACAATTTAAAACATGTAATTTCCACAGCTATTAGAAAAGGTTGCAAAAAATAATTATTTCCTTTTTTTCTAATTAAATGAAACAAGTTTTTTTTTCCTGAATGAAAAGTGATAACCGTTGCAGAGTGAGGGTTGAAGCAGATACAATGACTTTCGAAGTGAATCTTAGATGTGGCACAAGACCTAAAAATAATGAGGAACGAACTCACTACTCAGTCGTGATTGATCAAGAGAGACAAGTTTGCTAATCATTACACCATGTCGTGGTTCACCGGTTGAAGCAGACATGGGAATGAAATTGTTTACCGTTAAGTCGGATGTTAAAGAATTTTGTCAAAAAAGAAGCTTCCTATACACCCATCCCCCCAAAAAAAAAGAAATATAGGCAGCTAAAACCGTGTTTAAAAGAAATGAAATAGAACAAAATCAGTTTTCACTGAACAACATTTTTTTTTTTTTAAATTAATTTAATTTATTATTATTTTTAAAATTTCTCTTTTTTCATTCAGGTTGTGATAGAAAGAGCAGACGTTAAGAACTGAAAGCGTTCATCGTAATTTTTGAGCCCCGCAATATATATTGATGTGTAGGTGGTCTAAAAGTCAGGGTCTAGGAACGGCGAGTTTGAAATCCGCTCGAGATAGTAACATTCACTTTCTCCCAAAAACCAATGGAAAAGGCATGATTTCATCTATTCTTCACCCAACTATAGATTCGACTGAACTCTGTATACGTGGCTGACAATCAATATGAATTCTAAACCGCATGTCGTCCCGGAGTTATTGAATTATAACTAATATATTCTCATCATAGTTGCAGTATAAACGACAGGATGATTTTCTGCGTGTTCAAGAAACACAGATTGACCTGTACATGCCCCTAAAAATAGCGGAAGATGAGAAACAACACTGCTTTACAGTGGACCTTCCATTTGAAACTGCTTTGATGACGATCACTATATTTGTTTCCATTTCTTAGGATCAGAATCGTATTTCCGAAATACGATAGGACAGTAAAAGATGCAAGCTGTCACAGGCTCCTTTCATTGGTCAGTGAATTGACTAATCAGCAACGAGCGGGAGAATGCGAGATTTCCTGGTAAAAAAGAAAAAAGAAAAGAAAAGTGTACTCGCTCAAAGATTCACCAGTGGTTTTGGGGTTGGCAGCAAGAAGATAGGTATAAGGAATTTTAATCATTCGATTTACTCTCTCCGTCACTGAAAAGTAGTCTGCGAAACTTTTTTGTTGGAGATAATAAAATTGGCCGATAGAGACCCCATTTTGATGTGACATTTATTATTATAAGAAAATCTTTCACCCGGGGAAAAGATGGCCTTTAACTCTTAGTGAGAAATCGAGACAGTGTGACTCTAGGGTATTGTTGCGAAGCAACGACAGTAGTTTGCCGAACAGTATTTCGATCAGCATATATACCATGTGAATTTCAGCTTAACATATTGGTTTTTAATGGAATTATTTACAATAACATATTTGATACACTATTTATATTGTTCGGACTACCGTCTTCATCTTTGTTGCCATATTTATCACAAAGTTTTAGCCATTATACCCTCCGACCTTCTTCAGGTGGTTGAAATATCGAACTGAACCCTTTATTTCGCTCGCTGGGGTAGACTGTTCTCGTTCCACGTGCCATGTCTAATGGATGTCAATTATCAGTTATCTCCAGTTAATTCCCCTCTCCAAGTTCTCCACTGCCTTAACCAAGTATTGAACTCACAACTCTTTGGGTCCTGTCACTGGATCTAACTAACGCCTTTATCCAGGGTGCCATGTGTGGAATTAACAAGAGATAACTGATAACTGACATCCATTAGACATGGCACGTGGAACTAGAACAGTCTACCCCAGCGAGCGAAATAAAGGGATCAGTTCGACTTTCCAACCACCTGAAGAAGGCCGGAACTTACAACGGCCGAAATTTGTGATAAATATGGCAACAAAGATGAGGACGATAGTCCGAACAATGTAAATTGTGTACATAATACCTCATCTCAGAAATATAGACAGAAACATATTTGATGGTGTAAGATTTTGTTATGCCATTCGACATTTGAGGAGTGTATTATATATATTTATTTAATTAATGTGGATGTATTAATTCGTGGTAGAAAGCCGAAGGGGAAATGAAGAAAGGCTGGTCAACACTATCATACACATAGTTAATCCGACTTACGACACATTCATCCTAACAATTTCCTCAATCGTTACAAGAACCCATCCTTCTCCATACAATTCAACATGTACCACAATACCACATCTTCGCAGGGAACCTAATAGAACACCCATCATTTTAAAAATTTCTTCATATGTACAAGGACCATAACAAAAGATAACGTTGGGACCAGTCAGTATAATATATATAAATATATATATAGAATAATATTTTTTTTTTACCTTTTAGATATATAAAGATTCTGCTGGGTCGGAAGAAAGGCGTAATCCCAACATTGAACACAATGTTGAATATTATGAAAAAGTTGAACAGAGATCACAGAACAATCAAGAAAGTAATTGAGAACATTGATGAGATAAGAACAAGGACTTGTTTTAAGAATGCCATTAAAATATTTGAGAATAAATTATGGAATTATATACAAGAAAACCGGATTAACAAGAATATAATTGTAGAAGCTGATGTTGCGAATGTAAACAAAGAGAAATATTAAAAACATTTGCAAAAGGCATAAAAGCACCTTAACTACTATATCAGTTGGGCGAAGTGCATAACAACTGATTTTTCAATAGCAGTTTTTGTGATGAATGCAGAGCTATATTGGCTGAACGTAATCGCTCTGCTAGCGGGGGGGGGGGTCCTAGATGGGAATAGTCAACAAACGCGACCCAAAAGACAACATTGGGGAAATGGAGTAACGTTTTGGTTTAGTAAGGTAGTAGTAAAAATTATAAATAGATAGTAAAATTATAAACCCCTTCAAAGTTGATGATTGTATCAAGTTAAATTCAGAAAATTATTGTAGGGTCTTTGACATATCTTTTTTAATAATACATATCGCAACAAAGAAGCTTTAAAATAATGATCATATTCATATTCACATTTTCCAAAGCTATTTCCACCTTGCCAAAAAAAACATTTGAAGACATTAATGGAATCAATGAAAGATTAATTGAATTGAGTTATTGAATGATTTATGGAAATGCATTTTCAGGTGTTGATTCCGTAGAAAACTTGTCGTATCTTAGTAAAAGAGACGCTTATGAGAATGGAAAACAATTTTTCAACAATACTATAAAAAAAATGCTGCTAGTAATATTGAAGTCAAAAGAGTAGAAAAATTAACAAAATAAATGAATGTAAGACTGCTAAATATTTTATGGCAAACATGGACACACATACCAGCAATATGACAGAATGTCAGAAGGATACTTTTTCCCTTGACACCGCTTCACTCTTTTTTGTTTTAAAAAGCGATGATTAGAATTGTAATAAAAAACTAAACATATCAAAGTGATTTTATATATTTTCTTTGTTTTTGAGAATTCATAACAACAACAATAAACACTATTTATTTATTACATTGTTTATTTAAACTATTATATTATTTATTGGAATGGTTGGCAAAACATCGACTAATAGTAAATAATAAGAATTTCCTTATTGTTGGTTGACATAGTTTAATAATTTCGAAAATTTTTATTAATTTATGAATAAAAAATAGTTTTCATATTTATTTTTTCTTAATTGGTAAATGATAAATATTGCATTAGTTCTAATTGTATTAGTTTTTAGAATGTTGTAATTTTAAAATTATTCTTGTAAATAAACAATCTAAGTGTTTTTTTTTGTTGTAAAATGTTCAAGAACAAAGAAAATGTATAAATTCACTTTCATCATATGTTTAGGTTTTATTACAATTCTAATCCCTGTTTTTTAAAACAATAAACATTGTCGAAGAGTGAAATTAGTTAAAAAGCAATTTCATGAGAAAAAAGACATCCTTTTGATATTGTCTTATTTTAGGCTCGTTTGTCCAATTTATAATCCCAATGAACTCATATTAATATGTAAAATAAATAAAATTATAACTTCATCCAGGATATGTAACATGGGGTTAATGAAATATATATGTTTGTGGCCTTATAATAAAGTGTAGGTTTCTGTCTATATTTCTGAGGTATTATGTACATTATTCTGACTATTGTCCACATCTTTGTCGCCATATTTATTACAACGTTTCGGCCGTTGCACGCCCAGGCCTTCTTCAGTCGATTGGAATGTCGAACTGAAGTCTTTTTTTCGCTCACTGATGTCTTGAACTCATGTTCAGGTTCTACTGGACCATGTGAACTCAGTAAGACCTTCGATACAGTTCATAATGGAGAAAGAGAGTAAGAACACACTCCCATTCCTGGATGTTTTAATATCTCGAACAGATCATGGGTTCAAGACATGCGTATACCGTAAACCGACATTCACCGGACAGTACCTCAACTCTCACCATCTATACCGCGTAAAGAAGGGGATCGTCCTCTGCTTACAACACCGAGCAAAAGTCATAAGTGGCGACCCAGGGACATTAGATAAGGAATTGGTCAGTATAAGTAGTACCCTACAACGTAACAACTACCCAGGGTACATGGCAGCAGACCCAACAAATTGGGGTAGAAGGGTACAAGAGGAGAACAACAACACTCAGAAAAAAACAGTCTGCTTGCCTTATGTGAAGGGGTTATCAGAGAAAATACAAAGGATCTGCGGTCCATATAACATCAGGACAATCTTCAAAAGCTTGACGACACTTCACAGATATCTCTCCCGAGTTGGACCCCAATAGAGGAGAACATGACTAAAGACTGTGTGTACGCTATCCCATGCAGCTGCAGAAAGAAATAGAAAGGGGAGACAGGCTGCCCTCTTAAGGTAAGGCTTCAAGAACACCAGAAAGTTGTTACACGAGGGGAAGTGGAAAAATCAGGCGTGGCTGACCACATATGGAGAGAAAAGGGAGATCACCGCCCTCTGTGAGATCAGGTTGAGATCATAGACAAAAAACACCATTCAGAACAATTTAGAATCAATATTTTGGATTAAGGACAGGTATTTGAAGCTAAAACTGACATGATATATACCTCTTAAAAATAATGGCATATCCTGTAAATCTTTAGCGACATTAGTTGACTTGCATCATATAATCTGACGTATATAGTTCATTTGATTATAATTTGATTATACACTATATAATGATGTATAATCAAAGAGTTTTATAATGCGTCGCGTATTTTAAGTAGGTACCTCTTCCCACCAAAAACAACAACAACAAAAAAAACGATGTGTAAGGTTTAAAATGAATTTTTAAAAAATGAAAAATATTTCTTGAAATTTTTATTTTTACTTTTTAATTTCAAGCTAGTAGATTAAATTTAATATTTCCAATAAAGAAAATACTTTGCTGTAAAAACTAATTTAAAATTAATTTAAATTGACGAGATAGATTTTTGTTTCTGATAAAATAGATGATTAGTGCCTTTCTTTTAGTTGTCGTTCATTGCATGCATCTCTTTATTAAAAAAAAAAAATCTTCCAAAAATAAAATATACTTTTTTGAAACTTTATTTGAGAAATATTAGTTGATTTAATGTATAATTAATCGGGCCGGAAATAAATCTTATTTATTTTAAGTTTAAAATATCGCAAAAAATGCTGTTTATTTAAGGCGTTTTCAGGTTTGACATCATGACAAATTGATATTTATCTAGTGTTGCTCTATGGGGGGCGGGGGGGGGGGCGGTCAGGCGTTAAAAACGTAACTGAATTACCGTGAGCACTTTTTATAAAGATTTTTTAAGTACTCATTGATCTTAAAAATTAAGAAAATATTCTCCGTAATTTAATGTTTTATTGAATTTTAAATATTTTTGGCTGTAAATTTACTATAGTTATCGTTCTTATTTTCTGATAATGTCATGTATAT
>CAHIKZ030005499.1:852500-885000 GCA_903632075.3 Acanthosepion pharaonis
AATCTGATAATAATTGCTTCTGCTTCCGATTTATCTGACAATTCCTTTTCAATGGATAACAACATGTATGATTCCAAATTCTCTCGAGACAGCGAATTTCTTAACTTTCTCTTTATGATCTTTCGCTTTGCAAATGGCCTCTCACATTTGACTTTGAGTAAAAGATGACTTTATAAAGTTCTTATTCCTTTTTATTACTAAAACAGCCCATTGCGATTGTTTCTTTATTGCATTTTTATTTGATATAGGGCACCACTTGCTATTGGGCAAGCTGATATCCTGATTAATCCGTCCCTGACTGGTGTTCAATACATGTGATACGTGTATGAGGAAACATTTGATTTGTGACAAATTTTGCTCTGATCTGAATGTTGATCCTTTTCTTTTACAACCCTGTGATCAAATTGATAAATGAGTAGAACCTTTCATGAAACCAAATAGACAACATGGACGAGAGACACATCATTGTTTCTCTGTTTTTAGATACCTGTTAAGAGAACAATTCTAGTTGGGACGAAAACAGTATTTACACGGAACCCTGACCATTAGACGTTATAGTTTTCTTTATGTTGGTTGGCAAATGACACAAGGTTAAAACCGATGATAATTTTTAAGGGGAAAAAGACTCGATGGCTGAAGATGACATTTCATTATAGATCGAAAAGTTACTGGAGATCAGAAGCTGTTCAGATTTGAATCAATTCCTGGCTCACCTTACTGCATCTTTCAAATTATGAGAAATTAAAACCTAACTAGTTCCCGATGAGCTGACTAGTATTTTACATGTATCTGACTATATTTCTGAGATGAGGTATTGTAATTATTTACACTATTTACAGTGTTCGGACTTTTTATTCTCATATTTACGACGCCGTTATATATGGGAGGGTCCTGTTAGGGTCTCAACTATGGGCAAATAGTTAACTATTACCAGCAATACTTTTTGAAAAAAATTATTACTAGCAATTCAATTTTGAAGGAAAAATATTACCAGAAACAGATTTTTGACAAAACAAAATATTACCAGCAATAAAAAATGTTCTCAGTATTAGATAACCCATTGAGATGTTGATATGCCGTAAAACAAAATAAACCAAACAATATCGTTGTATACATCGCCAGTATGTCTTTGTTTCATCGGCGTTTTTCTTTTGATAGTGATAGCTGTAATTTTCATTGTCCACAAATATTTTTCCACCAGTGTTTGATTTTTGGAACTTAGCTATAGATTCCAAATAAAAGTATAATCTATAAAATCCAGAATCTATTAGATATTTGTGGTACGCACTACTGGATTGAACTTAATTTTCTCTTGCTTTAAAAAAGAAATTTTTCTCACTTCTTTTTATTTATGGTAGCCTCTTTTCTGCTTGTTTGGAGTAATTAAAAGTATTTGTGTTCAAATTTCTATATTAAAGAACTCTTTAAAAAATATAAATGATAACTTCAAAAAATTAGCAGAGGTACGCAATTATTCAGGGATGCAAATATCCAGGGACGCAATTGTCCGGGACGCAAATCCGTCCACCATCAATTTCTTTCTTATTCCATTGATACTACCTAACAGAAATTATAAGAAAACAGAACCCATCAAATTATTATTCCAAGTGGGTTGACTAGTACCTTATAATTACGCAGTGAATATCGCTCGATTGGTTAGTAGGTCTGCCCAATCAAGTGGACTGTAAATGATTTTATCGAGGTTTCGATTTATAACTGCTTACAGTGTTGCCGCATTCTAGATAAGAGCACTCAGAGTAGAGTAGGTTAGGGATGCACAATCACGTTTAGAATAAAAAGAGATGTAGAGATCGGTCGGAGATGGAGTTCTCGCTGGCCGACTAAAAGATTTGCCTGTCTGTCATGAGAGAAGACAAAAATAGCAGCAAAGATGTCCCAAGCATCACTTATCTAGGAATTCTATCTAAGGCATTGATGAATGAATAAAGAACCCGGTTTATAGGAACGAACAGAGTTCTTGATTTTCACACAGAGGTCGAATTCGAGCCGTTTCTCCTCGTGCCAGATATGGCTTCTTTGTCGACTTTACACCGGAACTTCTCCAGCTTCGTTCATCCCGAGGTAAACGAAAATCGAACAACAACCAGAGGCTGTAGTTCACCAGTCGCTGAAAGACAGTCTGGGAGACTCAAAGTAAAAAATAGCAGTCAAAGGTGAAGTGAAAAGACAAAAAAAAAAAAAAAAAAAAAACAAACAAAAAAACAAAAAACAAAAAATAAAACAAAACAAAAAAACAAAACAAAACAAAACACAAAAACCATAGGCCAAATAAAAGATGTCATGGATATCAGCCAGATTATATTGTGAACGGTGGAGTCATGGATAGCGGCTCGGATTGAAGAATCGGAGAGCCGAGTTCGAATTCCAATTGAATCCATTACATTAACTTACGTGCTAATACCCTTGGGAAAGGTATGAATTCTCTTCTTATCCCAGCTATCGGGGGAGAAGATTATAGCAGGACAGACCGGCTTCTATAGTCTTGAATCGCAACTGGGCTACTACAAAAGAAATGGCAACCTACTGCGGGAGAAAATCTGCCTCATCAGTCATGTAAGATACATGCTCGCCTAAGCGTGTCTATTCAGTGTTGTTGTGTAGGCGGAAAATGCTTGGAATAAATTCTTTAAAAACTTGGAACGCAGCATAAACGATATGTTGGATGGTACAGAGGATGACAACTTAGGGGAGGGGATCAAACACATAAACGAGGAATATGATAAAATCGAGTGCATGAATGAAAAGCCTAACTTGGAAACTGAGGATTCAGAGTTAGATGATTTAGAAAATAGTTTAACCTTAACAAAGCGAAAACTGAATGCGCAACACGTAAAAAGGCGACCATCACAATATGAACACTGAATTCTCAGCGTGTGCAATGGCGACTTTAACAATGCGAACACCGAAAGCTCCAAGTGTACAATGGCGACCATAACAGTTCGAACAATAAATGCACAACGTGTACACATGCTGACCATAACAATGCAAACAACGTGTACAATGGCGACCTTAACAAAGGGAACAATGAATGCACAAAATGTATAATGGCGACCATAGCATTGCGATCACTGCATGCTAAAGCTGTACAATGACGACCATAGCAATGCAACTCCGAATGCTCAACATGTGCAATGAAGACTTTCACAATGCAAATACTGAATACTCAACGTATACATTGGCAACCTTAACAATACACTCACGATGCGCAATGTGTATCGGGTTGGTGCATAATTATCAGGCGTTTTTGTAGGCGAGTTATTTGTTGATATAAATTGCTGTTTTGTTTACTGTTTTTAATAAAATATTATTTTATTTTCAGTTTATAAAAACGCGTTTGGAGTAATTAAAAGTATTGGTGTGCAATTTTCTATATCAAAAAACTCTTTAAAAAAAATAAATGATGACTTCAAAAATTATCAGAGGTACGCAATTATTCAGGAATGCAATCCAGGGATTCAATTGTCTGGTACGCAATTGTCCGGGACGCACATATCCAGTGAGTAACTGTCCATTTACCATAAATTTCCTATCTCTTTTTTCATAATAAATATTGTTTAAAAAGAGCCTGATAATTATGCACCAACCCTATATAATCATCATCATCATCTTGCGGCCTCAGCCGAGATTGAACTCACTACATCTCTCCAGTATTCCCTATCCGTCATAGCTCCTAAAAGATCAATGTGTCACGTTTTATCCTATCTGGAAAAGTTAACTTGCGTGATCGATTGTCAGATGATGGGTGCCTCCAGAGTACAAATGATGACACAAGTTCATCTGTGGCACGTGCACAATGCCCGGCGAACTGGATACGTCTTTTGCAAACTAAGGTTGATACTCTCAGCAAGTCTCCATATATCATTTCTAGAGTTGGGTGGTTTCGCCATGAGAGATTAAGCACTCTTCTTAAAAGACGTGTATAAAACCCTATATAAAGGCGACCATAACAATGAGAACACTCAATACGCAACTTGTACAAATGCGTCAGCTATAAGAATAATAAATACACAACTTGTACAAAGATAAGTAATTTTGTTTTTTTTCTTATCTTATGTAAGGAAGTGTAACCCATTTCTTCTTTAACAGTGCATATCGTAAAAATATTGTAGGACACAAATTTGAAACTGCAAATTAGGATAAGATGTGCAATTCCTGAAGTGTTCTCTTTTGCTCTTAAAGTTTTGATGGATGCCTGGTCTCGGGAATTTCTACCCTTCTGCAGCATATTCCCCATTTGAATAAAAAGGGGAATGCTTATAGATACCGACCCTGCGTGACAGCGGTCATGGGAACAGAGGAATTTTTTTTTCTTGACTTGTATGTACAGCACCCCATATTAAACCAATATTATATAACATCGGATCACCGCAGGAAGATGGGTAAATCCATCCTAGGTCTGTAGTACCAAATCGTTTACAACAGAATGCAGATTTTATATTAAATTTTCACTTCAAAATCCAGTACTCATATTTATTTATGATACAATTAAAAAAATAATTACATTATATACAAATACATTAAAAATATACGTAATTAATTTATTATTATTATTATTATTATTATTAAGTGAGAAATTAGCACCCCAACAAATTGACGCTGGTGTACAAATATATGAAATCTATTATGTTCACCATGAAACCCAGGTTGATAACGGTATACGGGACACATCCACAACAGCCAAATGTACGCATCATGGTGACAACTTAAGTCCGCGCATAGCCCTGAAGATGGGGTCCAGTTAGAGATAAGCTTCAGGTCAGCTACCGAGCCCACTCAGACGGTTTCTAATTTAGAGTGTCTCCAAGTAATAGAGATGTAAATCCCAAATCACCTTGGCTGCCTCATGGGTGAGCTGTTTATCTCTGAACGGGAGTCGTGGGTGAGCTTCGTAGTCGGGTGTCGAAACAGCTCACCCTCACCTTTTTCGGCGTTGTGTCACAGTTTTGTATTTTTACAAAATAAATCTCGTGAAAGATTACACGAAAACTTATCAAGGTGTTATTGAAGCTATGACTGGAATTAAATCCCATCTCTTCAATACACGTTTACTTTGGTAGCATTGTCACAAAAATGAAGAGTAATTTGACTGTTACGTGATCTACGAATAGGGTGACGTTTATCAGTGCAGGAAGTAGAATAAACGGGCCGAATTCAAAACCCGGTTTAGTCTACTGTTTTGACATTGGCACTAATGTCCTCAGAAAAGGTATGAATCCATCTTTTATACTCACAGCTATGGTTTAAATAACAGGGTATTTTAGGCTCTCATCGAAAACTCTGAATTCAAAACCGCGAGAAAATCAACGGGAAACCAATTCGTTATCTTTTCCAAGATGTTACAGCCGTTCATAAATAACAGAAAAAAGAAATTGTAGAGAATAATAATGGCTTGCGTCCTGAAATAACATAGCGTTCTTTAACCGTTAAACGGCGAGAAAAGTTTGCACGAACATGTACACCAGACGAATAAAAAACGCAAAAATTCATTTTTTTCAGGTGTACAAGGTCTGTCTGAAAAGTAACGGAACTGGGTGTGGTGTGTGACCTATGGGTGACAGAGGGATAAGGGGATTGTGTTTATCATCTAACATGGTATCTTGCGAGTATATAACCGTAGCCTTAGCGTTTGCTTTGCTCAATGCGCGAGAAGAAACGAGAGTTGTGGCAGGACAAATCGTGGCTGCCCCACCACAACAATACACCTGATCACAACGTCATAAGCATCTAGCAGTTCCTGGCTGAGAAGAACATCGTCGTATTGGGACAACCTGCCTATACACCTGAACTTTCTCCGTTTTAGTTTTTCTTTTCCTTAAGCTCAAAGGGATCAACCATCAAAGGGACCCGTTTTGAAGGTGTGGAGGCTATCAAGAGGGCCGTAACGACGGAGCTGAGGGGCATTCAAGATGAATCCTTCCACATATTAGGTTGGTGCAAAAATAATGACGTAATAATGTCGTTTTGACGTACTTTTCTACGTTAAAAAAACGACATTCTTACGTCATTATTTTTGCACCAACCTAATAAAAAGGCCTCGAGGTGGGGATAACTTTCACTGTGAAACCCTGTGGTTTGTTTTTTGAAATAAATTGTTTGTGACATCAGTACCGTTACTTTTCAGACAAATCTCATAGTTTTGATGCTTAAATTCGCTTCTGATTATATATAGAAATTATAAAAATGACATTTTAAATATTTTAAATAAAAAATAAAGAGAAACAAACCTGTTATTAAGTTTCTAATTATAATCTACGAAGAATTCCTTACACAATGGAGTTTTGCATTACTTGCATCAGGCTGTCATCATTTTCCGTTTCTTTTCTCTTCGATAAGTATGCATGCTGACATAGCACCATCTTTGACTTGTTTTTTTCCAGGCGCATAGTCTAGGAAATTATGTATTCCCATGGATCCTTGTAAATGGTAACCTTATAAATTCTAGAGTCGCCAGTCTTCTTGGTCTTACAGTTTCCCCTGATGTAAGATGGAAATTATTATATTGAAAAAAATCTGCAGGTTCACTGTTAGACAAGTTGGTTCAATGTATTGTGCCAATTTTTCTCATCAGAATCTATCTTGCATGTTTATAAATCTCCCATTCATCCATGAATTGAATATTGCTGCCATATCTGGTCTATTGCTCCTGTTATATATCTCGAGAGTTTCAACAAAATCCAAGGCATGGTCTGTAATGTTAACGGTTCTGACCTGGCATCTCGGCTTTAGTATGTTTCCCATCTCCGTGATATGGCTTGCATCTCTCTTTTCTGTAAGTATTTTCATGAGTAATTGTTCCACTGGCACTATTTACATTATTCGGACTATTGTCCTCATCTTTGTCGCCATATTTATTACAACGTTTCGGCCGTTGTACGCTCCGGCCTTCTTCAGGTGGTTTAGAATGTCGCCCGGAACCCTTTATTTCGCTCACTGGGGTAGAGTATTCTAGTTCCACGTGTCATGTCTAATGGATGTCAGTTATCAGTTATCTTCGGGTATTGACACCCATCAGCTGATGATATCCACTAATCTCCAATGAGACATCAATTGCTGATATCCGCTGTGAAAAAGAACGGATTTAGCTTATCTTTATCCTATTTTCAGCAAATTAAATAAAATCAAATTTAAGCTTCTGAGTAATTAAATATACCTTATTAAAGTAAAATTATTATGGTGTGTCACTGCTTGGCACTAAAATCCACATATATGACAAGAACAGGACACACCCACATAACAGTACACGGTAAATCATTTTATAATAGTCTTAGGTGCATTTTGTTTTTATTGACCACCAGTCTACGATGTAGGATCTTTAAAGTGGCCACCTATTTGACTAAAAGAAGACAATTAATAGATACTAATAATAAGTGAAAACTTTCTCGAAAAGTTCTACTTGACGACCGGAAGTGGGAAACAATCGCGCTCGAAACATAAAGTCACAGAATGGGAATATATATTCGGATGTTTCCTGTTAGTAGTTTCATAACAATCGTGGGCGAGTTGCGAGAGATAGGTAGAGGAGTGGTTGGGGGAATCAGAGATTTTTGTTCTGATTGAAAGGTAAAGCTGATCCGTTAGTCAATCATGCCAAAAGTTAAAATTGTCCAAAACGTCACCTTACTTACCCACCAGACCGTGTAAATAAATGAATCCTTGAATAAGCATCTAAATATAGTAGAAACAGGATTCAACACTTTCTTTGTCACCGTTGCATTAATTACCATCCTCTATTTTCCTGTGAATGTACAATGGACCTTTCCCGGTTTTGGGACATAGCGACGCTGATTGAAATCGAAACAGACGTTGGGGTTATTACTCCATCCATTAAAAAGTTGAGAGAGGGACCCGCTGAATGTTTATAGCCATAGTTCCAGAAAGACTTTCGACTTTGATTTTGATTCTTTAGCACAGGGACCGTTTTACCAATCAAGGGGAAATGAGACAATTTGGGAGTGTCCTCTCTTGGGCAGGATGTTTTTATGGCATATCAACAGTTGCCCATACTGCACGAGGTTGAAATCAACGTCGAGCTGAATTCGAAACTCCAGGTTTAGATTTTATCCACAGGGTTTACTGATGAAGCGTTTCACAGAATTGGCCATGGGCCCAAATCAGTAGTGGTTTGAAATCAGAGTTTTTATTCTCTTCGATAGACTGCACCCCCAGGCAGTTCCAATTATGCATTTTGAGTACAGATATTAAAAAGTGGTTATTCTATACTCTACAATAGGGAGGTACGGTGGAGTAATGGATAGACTGAGGAACCGTTTTTTGGCACGCGCACTGTGACGTATTCGAAATATTACATAGTTAGGGTCCCCTAATGTCTTGTAGGAGTCTTAGAGAAAGCACGGTGGAGTAATGGATAGCGGCTCGGATTGAGGAATCGGAGAGCCGAGTTCGAAATCCAATCGAATCCATTACATTCACTTACGTGCTAATACCCTTGGTAAAAGTACTAATCCTCTTCTTCTCCCCGCAGCTATGGGTAAATAGCAGCACAGACCGGGTTCTATAGCCTTGGATGGCAACTGGTCTACGGCAGAAAGCAATGGCAACCTACCGCGGGAAAAAATCTGCCTTATCAGTCATCAGTCATGTATAGAAAGATACATGATCGCCTAAGCGCATGGCACATATCTGACTGATAAGCAATAGAAACTGTCTGAATAGTTTGTACCTTAGTTTCTGTTATGGGGTCCTCCCCTTTTTCATATAAGTGGACTCGACCAGAGTGTTACTTTGACTGCTGCCGTTAAATACCCAGAGTCAGTCAGAATATAGAGAGAGATAGTGAGAGGGAGCTGAGATTGTGATTGAGTTGGAGGTAGAGTAATAGTGTGAGGTAACCGCTTGTAGAAGCCACAGTTACAAGCACGTAGACTCTAAGGAAGTCCTATTTCGAGACTATATATATATATATATATATATATATATATATATATATATATATATATATATATATATATATATATATATATATATATATATATATTGCTACTAACCGCCTTCCTGGATTTACTAACAGCATTACCCATTGTATTATTGTGTAAATACATTTAATTTCTTTATCGTTTGTCATTCATTGGAGACCGAATTTCATCTCGGAATACACAACAGTTTCCAAAATCCATTTTGAGTATATCCGTTAGAAACGTGATTATTGATTAACAGAAACCGTCCAAATATTTTGTATCTTAACCTCCAAAACCCATTTAAGTGCATCCGTTAAAAATGTGGATTCGTTATTGTTTAACAGAAAGAATAGTGTGAGCTTTAGTCTCCAAAATCCATTTTGAGTACGCCCATTAAAAAAATGATTGTTTTTTTTATTGATTAACTGAAACAGTCTGAATATTTTGTGACTTTACCCCAATACACATTTTGAGTCCATAAATAAAAAAAAGTGATCGTTTCTTATTGAATAACAGTAAACGATTGAACAGTTTGTGTCTTAACTTTCAAAACACATTTTGACTATATCCATTAAAAAATGATAGTTCCTTATTATTTAACAGAAAACACAATATGTGTACCTCCATTGAAAACTAATTGTTCCTTATTGTTCAAGTGTAAATGCTTGAATAATTTGTGTCACTGAAAAGCATTTTGAATTTAAGTGATATCTCCTTTTTTTCTTAATGCAAAAGGAATTCCAATGACATATATCAGGTAGATAACATTAAGAAAGCGAACTCTTTTTATCAGTTTCTAATTCTACAATCACTGGAGAAAAACAAAATTAATATTTTTTTTTTGTTAGTGACAGATCTTGTTCTAAACTTCAAGCATTGAAGAGAGATCCTGGCAGCTTATCTCTCCTCTGGCCTCGCTTTAACAGCTCAGTCGGGGAAAACTTGGCTGGTCACCTTCAATACCGCGAAAACCAAATTGGTGACGTTCCATCATCGCAATGAACGGGTGTTCTCTCAGAGAGGGCCCCTGTACTTTGATCGCCTATTGGGATTTCAGTTCAAACAAGACCTCAAGTGGAACTCGTATATATGATCCATCGCTAAAGATACTCGGAAAATGCTTGTTAAATACTTGACTCTTCTTGCTATCAACTATGTTTACAAGAGTGAGATCAGGCCTAAAATAGAGTACTGCTGCCATGTATGGAGAGGGGCTGTCCAGTCTTCACGTTCCAGGCACGATAGAGTCCGAAAACGCTTCCACGTCCTTGTGGGTGATGAACTATTTTCCCATAGACGAAATGTCGCAAGTCTCTCGCTAATCTATCGCTGTTTCCATGAAACCAGTTCAAACGAACTACAATCCTTAGTTCCACCAATTTTAACATTGCCACGCCCATCGTAGCGAACCACCCTCATTCCCTTCGTATAAGATCCACTTCTTTTTGAGAACTGCTACAATGTGGAATCGACTCCCAAGAGGATGCTTCCCCGATTACTACACTCTTAACCTGTTCAAGTCTAGCGTCAATTGTATCTATCCTACGTACCCCTAATAAACTATGCCCCTTACTCTGTTGGTCTGCTCGTGGGTCTTATACAGGGTGAACATCATTGTGAAAAAAGAAAAAATATATATGATGTCAAGGTTTAATAACTACGATGAACTTGAAGTACCCGACTCGGCTATAGATCCATTTGAAGCCAATAACTGTGACTACAAGACTAATCATAGAAAGGAGAACATTACAAACGATCAACAATCTGAAATGAAGGCGGATCGAGCACAATAATTGGCGAGGTTATCCTATTTAAATTATCAGTTGTTATTCTGAGGTTTTCTTTGAATTACATTCTTTGAATTACATTCTTTGAATTACATTCTTTGAATTACATTCTTTGAATTACATTCTTTGAATTACATTCTTTGAATTACATTCTTTGCCGCCGTAATTATCAGCACTGTATGTATGCTTACCAATTCCACTTAGTCAACTGTTTCATTCACTTCGTCATCTTCCGCCATGACCGTGGGCCCGGGAATCATTGATCAAGCCAAATAAGATTCTGGAGAGATCTTGCCTTCTTTTATGCCTAGAGAATTACCATTCGAAATCCTGTCATCCCCATCATGTGGTTTCCTCATTCTGAATTGTCTGGACTTCTACATCTGCAGTGTCCTTGAAAGGGAGTCCAACCAGCAGTTCCACAATAAGAAGGATTTGTTGATGGCCGACATCGTGAATGAGATATGGTCAACATGAACCACCTGATCCAGGCAGGCAGTTACTTTGGAAGTTGTCCCCAAGGCAAAATCTTATGGGCTGAAGCCAGTTTTATAGAATCACCTTGCCCTATCTACAAATTTTGAAAAAATATTTTTGGCTTGACTACTGTTTATCAGGTACATGGTCCTGGAGGTAGACAACAACTTTACTAAAACAGTTGACTAAATGGAATAAACCTAATTATCTAAAATAGTAATGTAATCTC
Organism: Acanthosepion pharaonis; assembly: GCA_903632075.3. Lineage (NCBI taxonomy): Eukaryota > Metazoa > Mollusca > Cephalopoda > Sepiida > Sepiidae > Acanthosepion > Acanthosepion pharaonis. The sequence continues at coordinate 863,930 of CAHIKZ030005499.1, forward strand.
ATCGCAATATTTTGACAAGTACGCCTTAGTCCTCATTAAACAAGTGGATCATCATAATTGAACTATTGTCAATACATTATTCTACCTTTCATTGTAATTTGGTTGAATATAATTGTTTACTGAAGGCAGATCTTGCACAATAATGGGAGAGGTTATCTTACTTAAATTATCAGTTATTCTTAGGTTTTCTTTGAATTCATTATTTGTTGCCGTAATTATCAGCACTATATGTGTGCTTACCAATTCCACTTAGTCAATTCAAGTCATTGTCTTCCTCTAGGATCGTGTGTCCAGTAAATGATAGTCAGGCTATGTTTTTTCTATTGAAATTATCTTTATAAATCTGTTCCCGATTACCTGACGCACCCTATATAACATATAATTGTAAGTACAAGACTAATCACAGAAAGGAGAATATTGCAAACAATGAACAATCTGAAATGACTTTGCAATTTAATTAGCTTCCCAACATTACGTTTATGTGTAATATTTTTTAATGCATATAAAAATAAGAATTGCAAGTAAAAGTTTCTTAGATTTTTAAATTTGAGGATTTCCCATCTAACCCAGATATCATTGAGTCCTTCGATATTTAACAGATGAGGGTTGGCAATCTGACCAGCTGAAATGCATGCAAAGCAATGAAGCTGAACATATTAAGCATATGATCTGAAATTCTGAGATCATCATCATCATTCTTCAAATATCCTCATCTTTTTTGTAGATTGACCCGTCAATAATCAGAAACGTCATTTATTGACTGAGATTGATATTTGACAAAGGTCAAAATATTACAGCAACCAAAATGCAGTTACAAAGCCAACAAGGACAAGTCTATTAGTTAAACTTATAGAAATGATGATGACAACCAAATAAATAATAAAAAATCATTATGTTGACTACATAACTAATATTAACAAAAATTGTCCAAATAAATTAGTATTATTTATTTTTTAATATTAAAAGTTTATATGGCTACTTTTTAAGAACAAACTTAATTTGACGCAAGAATGTTTTATAAAAGCAAGAATGTTTTGCCGTAAATATTTAGAATGAACATCTCACAAGCAGCTGCATGAAGAAATCCATATAAAAGTACAAATCAAAGAAAATGTTTCCTGCAATTTCTTGAAGATCTTTTTAAAAATCTTTCAAGGTTACTTTTTCTTTCTTTCGACTTCAGAAAGAGATTTCAATTAATTTACATTTTTCACCAGTAAAAGTCTGTCATATTGTCTCCACTGAACATTGTTTCTCCTCCCACCACCCTATCCGTGATAAATATATACATATATATATATATATTGCACATATTCCCATGATAGTATATCATAGTAATTATTCAACAGATAATATTTATAAAACATAATAAATAAGAGAAAACCATTTGACAAATATCAAAGTTCATATGAAGACTAAAAAAACTGTTCCTTATTTTATGACAAACTGATTTTGTTTGTATGTAGAAGTAATAAGAAAAGACTTGCATAGAATTACCTCCACTTTCTCTTCCCTTGTTTTATAGCACTGTGCTAGATGCATGATGACTGGTAGCGGAACAGAGCACAGGGAAGCCTGGGTTCATGCCTTTCCTAAACATCATAGCAGTTTTAGTTAGTCCCCGAAATTTGAAACCTTATTGTTGTTTTAATTTGGATGTAGAAGTAATTAGGAAATACCTGCATAGAAAATAACATAACTAGTATTAAAAAAGAAATTATTATATTAAATACATATCTAAATTTTCAGATAAATTGATATCATTTCGTAATCAAATAAGTTGACAAATTCTCGTTCGAATGAACTCAAATTTTAACAGTATGTGTGTAGAAACAACACAAAATTCTATGTTTAATTTTTTCATCATTTGAGTTATAGAAATGCCATTCACTGGAAAAGAAAAAAAAGCGTTTTGTATGTTTGTGTATGGCCAAACGGAGACGAACAAGACTGTGCAGCGTACATTTATGAGTGAATTCGCTAAAACTGAAGCAACTGCAATGCAAATTTGGACATTGCACATGGAAAACGTTCAAGTTTATTCAAGTTCGGTAGAACAAAATGTGTGGTTAATCAGTAAAGAGAGTTTTGGTTTTGAACTCAGCATCTGAAAATCAATTACAACAAAATATAATTTGCTTGTCAGTGTTATCAAATTTTCTTTTTAAATTCAAGCTTTATTTGAAACCATCAAATGTTCTATCATAATGTATTATGATCTATCATACATATTTTTATATATTTTTTTATTATTATATTTGTAAGTACAGATTACAAAATTATGAGAATCGAGTTAAAAAAGGATTGGATCATTTCTTTTATGAATGGATAAAAATAAATAGTGAATATATTAGATTATTGAATAAAACAACAAAACAATTCAACATAAGGTCGAAATCGTCTCTAGAAAGAACTTCAAATAAATAATGGAGGACTTGTATTAGTAAAAATCATTATTATCTACAAAAGATTATGAAAATCTAAAGATATTTTCTGGCTTTAAATAAACTGTCATAGGTTGATAAACCATTAAAAACAAATCAATAAAGGCAAACTCTAGTACCAATGGCAAATATGCAACTACAGGGTGTTATGGGTAAATTGTCATCATTACATACTTTTAATTCCGCGCATGCGTGTTGTTTGGTTTCTGATTTTGTCGACTGCACATTATAGTAGAATCAGTTGGGCACCGTCTGTGAGAAAAAAAATCACCATGATGTAATTCACTCCGCCAGAAATTTGGAAATGGCATTCTGTACTGCTTGGCATTCGCGCCTGAAGCTCCAATACGAACATTTTAGTGTTTTTGGGTGTCAATCTGTGAACAGTACAGAGGATTCAGAAAGATAATATATCCAGCCAACAACATGGTGTCTGGATTGATCACTAGTGATGGCTACCTTATGCCTCCATTCATTTTCCCACAGGGCCTCTGACTCAACACGGAGGTCTATATTAACTGCCTTGAAGAGTTAATGCTGCCCTGGGTCAATAGGGTGGCAGCCGGAAGAACCTATGTTTGGGAACAGGACTCTGCACCATGCCACACAAGCAGCAGAACTCAGTCATGGCTGTCAGACAATTTCTGCAACCTCATCAGCCCTTACATCAGTCCAACAAAACTATTTGTAACACGAATGATGAACAGAAGGCAAGGATTATGGCAGCATTCACCAACTTAAACAAGGAGACCGTCCTGAAGAGTTGCAGGAGATCTCGAAGTCGTCTGGAAGGCCGTGGTTGAAGCAAATGGCGATTTTATTGAATAAAATCACTCTTTACTATTTCAGTATTGTGTAATTTTGGTAAATATATCTGTTAAAATGAGATCATAGTGTTATTTTTATTTTGCGGTAATTTACACGATAATTTATTCATCGCACTCTGTAATTGGGTTGGTTGGTTCTGTTTAGTGGCATATCAACCACTATGGGTTATTTAATGTCGAGAGCTATATAATTTTAACAGAAATTTATGGCTTCAACTAAATATATTTTTAACATACTATATATATATATATATATATATATATATTAGTATAAATGTGTTTATTTATTAGAACGAAAATAAATTGCAAGTGTTGGGATGAAAGTTTTGTTAATGTCACTAATCGCTGGATTTGTGCCATCAATATTTATTTAGAAATAGAATTGGGATGTTGGACATGATTAGAACAACTAAAGATAAATTGGATCTTTTCTTTGAATTTTAATATATTTTTATTTCCGTTTCTGTGAGCAGTTTTTAAAATTTATATTCTTTTCACTTCCAGAATAGAATTGGTACGTTGAATTCATTTAGAATAGTGGCAGCCAAGATATTTTCTTTGAGTTATAAAACATTTCTGTCTCTGCTTCTGTGTGCATTTTTATGTATATTCCTTTATTATTGGCACGTTAAATTCGTTTGGAAAAACAGAAACTACATTAAAAATAATCTTTGAATTATGAGACATTTCTATCTCTGCTTTCGTGAGAGCATTTTTTTATTTATATTCTTTTTTTTCCCGAAAATGTTAAACTCATTTAAAATAGCGGCAACTAAGGTATTTTAGTCAGACATGTATATCTGTTTTGTGAGCATTTTTTAAAAAAATTAGAATTTAAAAAAAAAAAAAATTAATGGTACGTTAAACTCATTTGAAACAGAGGTAACTATTGCTATTTCTATCTCTGCATCTGTGACCACGTCTTTCTTTATATTGCTTTTTTTTCGACAATATTATTCACTCGTTAAACTCGTTTAGAACAACGGAAAATAAATAAGATATAATATTCATTGAATTATAAGACATTTCTATCTCTGCTTTGATCGTGAATTTTAATAACTTCTTCATTATATTTCAAAATAGTACATGTGTATTAATATAGTCTGGGATGGCATGTAGCAGGTCCGAAGTGAATTGAAGCAGAACACAAATACTCTTTATCAATCTCTCATTTTTCTGACGTTGATAACGAGAATCTCATCTAATTTTTTTAAACTTGAATCATATTAGTATTAACGTTGTCAAATTTTAATATTTTTAATTTAACTTTTAAACTTTTTAGATTAAGTGATGCGTAAAAAATGTTTAAATCTGAAAAGGCGTGCTGTGAGTTTTTTTTAACTGCTGCTCTAAAAAGACAAAATCGTATAAGATACTTTTCCGAAATTATTTTATTTACTTTCAATGAATAAACTTCGTTATCTCTGAAAATTTTTCATTTTCAGTTTGCAGCAAAGTTTGAAAAGGGTGTCGATGTTTAATGTACAGAGTGGTCTGAAACTCCTGTCGCCATTTTATAATATAATTTTCTATTTCAACGCACTATGGGGTATTATCAAGGAGAGCTCTTCAGATGATACCAGAATGCCCATCAGCTGAAGGACGTCCTTCGGAGAGCCTTTGTAACAATCAACAAAGCACAGCTTCGTAAAATATGTCACAGGTTATGTCGCCGCATCATTTTGTGTCATGAAAATGATGGTGTTCATAAAAAACATTCTCAGTGTGTCACAGCGTCAATGAAAGGGGATAAACTGAATCCAGCACATGTGCTTTGTATTACTGTATTATTAGTTCTTTTATTGTTTTCATTACCTTTTGGTAGAAGGTGACAAGACTTTCGGACCACCCTGTACGATGTGACTCTAATGTTAAATTACTGTCGCCAGACGAAACTATAGCTTTGAAATATTTCAGTTATTTCGCATGTATTATGGACGTAAAATTGATGCAGTGGTTAGCGGTTCGCAACGAAACATTGAGGAGCGACTTCGAATTTTCGTCGAGGTTGTTACATTCACTTTCGTACAAGTACCTCTGAGGAAGGCATTAATCCGACTCTTCTCCAACCATCTATGGGTTATATGGGAAGTAGACTGGATTCTTCAGCCACGGAGAAGGACAACTCTGAATCCAAAAACGTATGTCGTTCTGATGTGGCAAATACTGTCACTACTTAGTATAGTTGCAATACAAATAAAAGATCTATGTGAGTGTTTAAGAAACAGGAATGGTCCTGAGCAGATGACCAGGAAACGTTCAGCAATACTGAAGTTAAGAATCAATGATTTGCAGTGTGTCTTCAAGTCGAAACAGTCTGCAGAATCATTAAATAATGGAATATCCGTACACCTGTTTTCTGCCTCACTGGAATATGATTAGCTGGTGTCCGTCATAAATACCGACGGACGTGTAGGAGAGTCAAAGAGAGCCTTAGTCTGAGAGTTAAGTCTATAACGACACCCATTGAACTACGCCATTGATCTACACTTCTTACCTGCGACTACGATGCGTACCAATTGATTACTGCTACCGTATTCTACTTGGTTATAGGAGCCAAAACCACTTAGCTACTTCGTTCAAATATATCCCCCATATCATATATATATATATATATATATATATATATATATATATATATATATATATATATTATTTATTTAAAAATATGATTCCAACACGCTGTTTTAAAACAAGAGCCGAAAACTTCAATATAATTATTTGAATTAAATTGAACTAAAGTACTAAGTTCTGTTCCATCTTCAAGCGAAATTTTTTGGGAAAAAAAATTTCCAAAAAAAATTTCCAAAAAAATTTCCCCAAAAATTCGCTTGGGAACTCATATGTAGTGTGTTGGAATCATATTTTTAAATAAATAATTATATTTATGCTCTACTTTTGTATCGAGCACTATTTTAAAAAAAAATAATAACAAAAATACTAAAGAACTTTGGATTATTTACTTAACGAGTTCTTTCCTATTTTCTATATATTTTTCACACACACACACACACACACATATATATATATATATAATTTTTTTAATAAATGATAAATCTAAGGTATTTTTAGGATCAGTAACTGTTAATGGCAACTTATATTTTTAAATTTTTTTTGTTTTGTTTATAAGTAGGATGCATTTGGTTACAATAAAATAATGCAATCTTTTTTTTTTATATAAAATTGATTGCGTATTTTTTTTCTGAACATCTTTAAAACCAAACTTATTTCTTTATCAACAACATGGTTTAGGAAATTATTAACTGTTTGTTTTATGTTGCTTATAAAAATGTCCAACGATGAAATAATTTTGCACAATTTTTTTTTTGCATCATATTTTTTATAAGACCTATTTTATATGTGATGATATTCATTTTATGATTAAAGCATAAATTATTACTGTGTTATTGTTGTTATATTGTTCGAGCGTGACGCTCTGGACTTATGAATATATGTTTTCCACCAGGTATATAAATAGTGGTGTCAGGCTACTGACTGCAATGATTATTGAGTGACTGTTGAGCGGAACTATCCAGTCGAATTAGTGTGAATTTTTGTGCGTCGATAATTTGGGTTTTGATTTAGGATTTACAGGACGTTAAGCCGAACCTCGATACTAAAAATGTATTCACTGAAATGATTATCTTTGATTGACTTTTACTTCTTTGTTCTTGTTAAGTATTTATTTGCGGTTGTATTTAAAAACTGTTTTATTTTAACATTGAAGTCTTGTGCTATACTTCATTATCAATGGCCACTGTACATCGCAAAAATCATCAATGTCTCTTTGCTTTTGCATTACCAAAAACTAAACAACCGAAAAACAAAAAGTGAAATGAGATTTTTCATATCAATAAAAAATATTTATAACTTTATTGCACGAGCCATCGAACATTTACGTCCATTTATTATTGCCAATTTAACTTAGGGCCTAAAGTCATGAAAATATCTTAAAAAAGAAATAAAAAAAATCAAGGACTATTTATCCTAGGAATCAAATATTTTCTGTCCTATCTTCACTCTACTTTAAGCTGATGCATACAGTAAGAAATTGAATATTTTCCCTATGATAATATATTATTGTAAATCCCCATTCTAGCTAAAACCAGTAGTGTGAAACACATCGCTCATCGCCACGAAGGTGGCATATTATCTTGCATGATACTGCTGGAGGTGAATTGACTTGGATCCATAAGTGCCGTTATCTTGCCAAAATAGTTCAACAATGGGTGTGGCTTTCTGACCCAATGGATATCCACACTCTTGGCTTAGAACATCCACAAAGTCAAGCGGGTTCTAAATGACTTTGTCTGGACCTCTGGTCTTTCATACCAGATAGAAATCTAGATATGAAAACTTCAAAACAATCCCCCACTTTTAGAATGCACGGAAAAAGAAAATAAAGACTTTTGGGAACAAGTGTCATTCGGTCGGAATGTTGGGATTTCCAGTCGTGGGTCTACGTATTCAGGACGCTAGAAGAGTTAGTCAGAAAGAAGTAGTTCGTTCTGATGCAGAGATGAGCTGGGGGGTCAGTAGTAGTAGTAGTAGTAGTAGTAGAGAGAGAGAGAGGAGAGGGAATTGTTCCTGTAAGTGGTCGATTGTATTTTGAAAACCTCTGCCGAGAAACTTCTGACCTTGCGTCGATGTGGATAGGATGTTTATCCTCGCAAAACAAACAAGTGCGTCAGACCGACAGTAATTTCGGTAATTAAAAGTATAATGAACAGACGAAGAGTCAAGGACATTTTAACTGACTTTGTCACGAGACACTTTATCTTACAAGGCACCAACTAAGAGAAAGCGAGAGAAAGAAAGAAAGAGAAAGAAAGAAAGAGAGAGAGAGAGAAACTGTAGAGTCGAGGACAGGGGGAATTCTCCTGGGCCGAGGAAAACAGAGAATTAGCAGTGAAGATGTTTCAAGTGTCCCTGATCTACGGACGTCATAGTTCTGGTGAATCAGGGCACTCAGAACCGTATCAAATTGTAGTTCTTTCATAACAGAGTAAATTAGAATCGATTAACATATACTATATACTTATATTAAGCCTTTCGGTGCTTTAAAAAGTCAGTATACTGAGGGATTTTGAACGAGTCTAAACTCGTCCAGGAATTATTTCTCCCTACAGTCCATGAGAAGGAACCGAGGGGAGACAACTCTAATTCTTTTTTCTCAAAGAGCCTCTTCGGGAAACGACGTGTATACGAATAGCAGTTTGAAGACTCCAGGTCTGATAGCCCCAAATCCTGAATGAAAACTCTCTGTTCACACTTCGATAACAAGAGCAGACAGTTACCAGGGAGGCGAAATACACCCAGTCGGTAAAGAATCAATGGAAGGACTTAAGATTTCTCTTTCAAGAATAACTTCCTTGGATCCAAAATCTTGACCGACTTTATTTATTTGCACACTTCTCCAGTTGAAGATTGAATCCAAACAACGCTCTGAGAATGCGAACAGAACTTCCTGATTAGTGGAAAGACCATGGCAAAGAAGAACGTTTCTAGCTGCACACTGGTAGACTGTCCATGGATGACATTGGCCTCTTATTTCTTCAAACGCCTTCTGAACCGCTTTTATATCAACACGGCATGATACAAAGGAGCAACGCAATCAGTGTATATGGACACCGAGCTTGTCCAAGAAGGCCTTTTCTTGCGCAGAGTGAGCGATGCTGTTCCGTCTTTTAGCGACAGCATGAAAACACATAGCGTGAAAGCATAAAAACATAGAGGCAAAAGAAGGCAACTTTGTCAGACCAACCCAGAAAAACCAGATCGCTTTCCATTCATTAGTATTACAGCGCAATAGTAGATGTTCCATTCACGGAATCCCGGTTTGACTTTATAGGTCTTTAGCGCAATCGCCAAACAAATCTGATGATCAACTCTACAGAAGAGTTTGGACCACATCTATCTATCTATCTATCTATCTATCTATCTGTCTGTCTGTCATGAGTCGTTACCTATAACTACAGAATGAACTCTTCCTAACACTATGTATACTACGCCTCTCAAGAGAGAGGGACGAATTGACTCGAGCTTCTCAGCTTGACGGTCGAACTCTCTGCCGCTAAGCAGAGAGGAACCCGGACGAGGCTCCGCCGAAGGGAAGAGTCTCGTTCGGGGAGGTTGACCAACCCGATCCCGTTTATACGGTTTCTACAGGCATTTTTTGGCAGAGCCTACGGGCTCGGGAAACCCACGTTAAACTCGGCGTTGTGCCACATCTTTCCCTCGTGGGGGGCAAGTAAATATCGAATCGAGTCGAGCTTCTAGGCTTGACGGTCGAACTCTCTGCCTCTGAGCAGAGAGGAACCCGGACGAGGCTCCGCCGAAGGGCAGAGTCTCGTTCGGGGAGGTTGACCAACCCAATTCTGTTTTTACAGTTTCTACAGGCATTTTTTGGCCGAGCCTACGGGCTCGGGAAACCCACGTTAAACTCGGCCTTGTGCCACATCTTTCCCTCGTGGCGGGGGGCAAGTAAATATCGAATCGAGTCGAGCCGATAGTTGTTCACTCCAGACCAGACTGACAGTCATACTAACACCTTCCACATCTTGTATTATTATTTCGTGTAATATACCTTCGTTATTTCTACTCTTGTGTTCGTGTTTTTCTTCCTTGGTCCTAACCTGGACCATAACACTATCTTTCTATCTATCTCCGTCTATTCATTATCTATCTACCTATCTATCGAGCTAGCAATCTGCCCATCAACAGTCCACAGCGTAATGGTGAAAAAATGTACTTATAAGAATTTCATATTCTTTTGTATAATCTCCTTTGTAAATGCATTTAATTTAGCTGTGAATATTAATTATATGGATATAATAGAACATTATAAAGTTTAAAAATGTTAATAATATTCAGCTAATAATTCTGTGTAAGGATTTACTGATCTACCTTTATATATATATATACATGTGTGGGTAAAAATTTCGCATAGAATATATCCTTAAAAAGACTAAAAGTAAAACTTAGTCGAATTGTGAAGCAGGTATATATAAAAAAATTGACAGACCAATTCTTCAGAATGCATAGGAGAAATTTAAATAAAAAAAAACGTAACTATGAACACAAAAGGGACCTTATACTCAACAATTTATCAAATGCCTTAGTTACACATAGTAATAAATTCAACCACAACCTTGTTTTAAAGAATGCCACTCTTATTAAAAGAGAAATAACTTAGACGGAAAATTCTCAAGAGTGTCGATATCGAATCTTAACAAAATATAAATTAACTCCCTGGATTTTTTCCAATATCTCCATTCCTGAAAGAATTACTCCTTTCCAAAGCCAACATACATGACTACAAAAATGTTTAAAAAAATGAAAGAAAACACATTTCAAAAACATCACTTACTCACTTTCGCTTATTAGACATTGAATTATATCACTTCGCGTCTCCCATAGCTTACCTGACGTTTCAGCTATTCTGATGAATATTGATGAGGATTCCTATAACGCAAAAATTTTCAGAAACCAATAACAATTTTACTCTGATATATAAATACTTGTTATAAAACTGTCTATTATCGTGCACGCCAAAGTGACAATTATTCAGTATTTTTCTGCTTTCAGCGAAAACAACAGACCCGTTCCAAGCAAACCATCGAAAATCCTCAAATGGATTATCAGAATCTAGGCTCAAATCTTTAATTCTGTGTTCAACAAAATTTGGGGCCTGTAACCATCTAGTCCGCCTCTTCTATAATTGTTAGTCTTTAACAACGTGATCCGAAATTTGGTTATATTTTTTAGAATCTCTCGGCAGTGACAGAACAAAGACGTCAACAGAGCAACCAACGTGTGCATCAACTTCAAGAGCAGGTCATTGAACTCAGACAATTTCTTACTGCTACAAGGACCTCATTTTTCTGTGTAAGCTTCTTTATAACTAGGCTCACCGAGTCAAGGGAAATCGGTTAAACAGCTACGGATCTCATGCTTGTACAGGTCAGAGTATATGACGAACCGTTTCCGGAAATAAAAGAGACCTCTCCGTAAATGTCACTTGTCAGCTAAATGGTATACTCGTCCAGTATGTTAAGGAGACGTGTGTAATGTTCAAAACTGCACAATTCTGCCTCAATGTTAGCAGCTTCACTCCCGTTAACACAGATCTAACTACCTGATCTTCAGGAATATTCTAACCAGCTCTCTATCTGGCCACCAGGATAATCCTCGCCAGATTACTACCTGATCACTACGGATATCCGAGCCAACTGTCTGACCTCCACTAATATTTGAGCCAGGTCCCTACCTACCTAACCTCCAGGGATATCCTAGTTAACTTTTTAATTATCTGACCCCCCAGGGATATTCTAACCAGCTCTCAGTCGAATATCCTAGCAAAATTCGAACTAACTGATCACCACTGATATCCTATCCACTAATTATCTGAATATTCTAATCATCTCCCTAACTACCAGGCCTCCCCGAATAACCTGGCCAACTCTCTAAGTGACAACCGCAGATATCCTAGTCAAATAATTTCTTGATCCCCATGAATATTCTAACCATGCTTCTAATTAGCAAACCCCCAAGAATAACCTTGGCAACTAAGTGACCACAGCGGATATCCTAGTCAACTAATTATCCCATCCCCGGGAATACTCTAATAATCTATCTGACTACCAGACCTCCACGAATAACCTAGTCAATTCTATAACTAAGTGACCACCGGGGATATCCTAGTCAACTAATTACTTGATCTCCAGGAAGATTCTAATCATCTCTCTGACTGCCAGAACTCCGCGAATAACCTTGTCAATTCTATAAGTGACCACCGCGGATATGCGAGTCAATTAATTACCTGACCTCCAGGAATAGGAATCATTCTACCAGAAATCGAATCGATTCTATTCTATAACTGACCACAGGATAACTTGATCTCCAGGAAATAACTCTGACTACCAGACCTCCCTTAATAACCTAACCAAATCTCTAAGTTCATGACATTCAGGAATATCCTTGCCAGCTATGTGGTGAATGCATATTTTTAGCATATTGAAAGGCAAGATGCATAAGCTATGGGGAAACTCAGCGCTTATTACCTTTTGACATTTTCTCTAATTCCCTCTTAATTAACTACATCAACTCTTTCCGGGAGTCAATTTTTTTTGTTCACTCAGGACATTGGATTACACTAGATGTCAGCTAGTGTAGGCCTACTTCATAATCCTACTTTTGTGAACCAAATACAAGTGGCAGCATGATTCAAGTATTTCTTTGATTCTTTCCCTAGTGCCATGTTGCTCATTTTGTATAGCACGTTTGTTGTATTTTAAATGATTTTTCTTCGGCATAGTTATGTTGTTTTAGAAATCAAGGGAAATATTCAATCTTAACAAAATATCATAGATGACTGTAAACAATTGATCCGATCACTATCACACAATCTGGTCAGTATCTCACAAATCCTTCAATATGGAATGTGTATGTCGTACGAATGTGTAAATCCAGAAATTAAAGATACATTGTGTACCAAATAAATGTGCCAAAACGATTAAAATATTTATTTTAAAACATTTCCTTTAATTGTCAAACCTTCAGGTATGGTGGTTATTCGGTATACCACGCTTATTATATTTTAAAGAATTCTCTCTTCGGCACGGTTATGTTGTTCCAAGAACTTTCAGGTATAGTGCTTATTCGGTATACCACGCTTATATTTTAAATAATTCTCTCTTTGGCACGGGTATCTTGTTCCAATAACTTTAAGGTATGGTGTTTATTCGGTATACCACGCTTATTATATTTTAAAGAATTCTTTCTACGGCACGGTTATGTTGTTCCAAGAACTTTCAGGTATGGTGTTTATTCGGTATACCATGCTTATATTTTAAATAATTATCTCTTTGGCACGGGTATCTTGTTCCAAGAACTTTCAGGTATAGTGCTTATTCGGCATACCACGATTATATTTTAAATAATTATCTCTTTGGCACGGGTATCTTGTTCCAAGAACCTTCAGGTATGGTGTTTATTCGGTATACCACGCTTATATTTAAAATAATTCTCTCTTCGGCACGGGTATCTTGTTCCAGGAAGCTTCAAGTATGGTGCTTATTCGGTATACCACGATTATATTTTAAATAATTATCTCTTTGGCACGGGTTATCTTGTTCCAAGAACCTTCAGGTATGGTGTTTATTCGGTATATCACGCTTATATTTAAAATAATTCTCTCTTCGGCACGGGTATCTTGTTCCAGGAAGCTTCAGGTATGGTGTTTATTCGGTATACCACGCTTATATTTAAAATAATTCTCTCTTCGGCACGGGTATCTTGTTCCAAGAACCTTCAGGTATGGTGTTTATTCGGTATACCACGCTTATATTTAAAATAATTCTCTCTTCGGCACGGGTATCTTGTTCCAGGAAGCTTCAGGTATGGTGTTTATTCGGTATACCACGCTTATTATATTTTAAATAATTTTCTCTTCGGTACAATTATGTTGTTTCAAGAATAAAAAAAGAAAATCTCCGCTCATTTTATAAGTTGAAAAATTGCCACCAACATGGCTATTCCAGACGGCACTTCGTACAAAAGAATGTTGGGGTCTGAATACTCGAGTAGGGAGCCAATTATGAACCGCTTCGAGAAAAACTTATATCTACCGATTTAACAAATTTGTTTTTTTACACTTTATCAACCCTTGGAGCATCATTTAAAATCAAAACGTAATTTAGATTACAAAATTAATCCAATTTTTGCAAGTGAATATTGCATTAAGTATTTCTTTGAGAATAACAATGGTGTTTTCATATACAAGTTCTACAATTTAATTCATAAATGGAGGGAAGAGATACATCTATTAATAAGAGTAAATAATCATTAAATCATCCGTATGTATCTGATTCCCGCTAGCTCCTCACCCAAGGGGAATATTCAGTTTTTACCATTCATGACAAAACACAAATGGCTGTAGACGATAGATCCGTTCACTATCTTATAAATCCTCCAAAATGTAACCTGCTTGTCATACGTGTATGTGAATCCAGAAATTAAAGATAGACTTGAGTACCAAATAAAAGTGCCGGCAATATTAAAATATTTCCTTCACCCCCCCACCCCACTAGCGCACGGGTGGGTGGGAATTGAAGGAAATAATAATTATAAAGCGCAGTGTACGTGTGTCCGTCCTTTTTTCGATCTCGGCGAATGATAAACAACCTGAAGTAACAGGTCGTAAGTACTATAGTTAAACGCGGTTATAAATTAAATTAATACTTCATTTAAAGATCAATTTAAATATCAAACAGGGGGAAAAGTTTGAAAAACAGTTTTTTAATTAAAAAGTTTAACTTTAATTTCGTTTTTCGTCGCAATTGCAATTGATATCGTCGAATTAAATCGTAATTAAGATTTTGCTCATATGTTTGTTTTTTCGTTTTTTTAGCTACGCGCACTGTGACGTATTCGAAATATTACATAGTTCGGGTTCGCTAATGTCTTGTAGGAGGTACGGTGGAGTAATGGATAGCGGCTAGGATTGAGGAATCAGAGAGCCGAGTTCGAATTCCACTCGAATCCATTACATTCATTTAGGTGCTAATACCCCTGGGAAAGATCTGAATCCTCTTCTACAAGCTATGGTAAATAGCAAGACAGACCGGGTTCTATAGCCTTTTCTATAGCAGAAAGAAATGGCAACCTAGTGCAGGAAAAATATCTGCCTCGTCAATCATTTATCGAAAGATACATGATCGCCTAAGCGTGTATCACGCATGGAACATAACTGAATGTATTGTAAGAGTGACTTTATGTGAAGGGATCATAAAGAATGGTAATTTTAAAATAAAATAAAACGCAAAATTAAGCAATCTACGGTTGCGTATACGAAGAAAAATTATACCAAATTAAGTTATTGAATAAAGATAAAATAATTTTATTATTGCTAAATTTTTGTAACTTTTACGTACATAAAATGCTGAAGATAAAAGGCCACTGCTGGAGCTAGTCCGCGTACATATTCACCACGACGAAAATATCTATAGAGTGCCTTGATCGCAAGGTTATCCACAGTAATTTTGCGTCTGGGCTCTTACGACGTTTCACCATTCCTGGCAGACCTTCTAATGTCACAGTGTGGGATACTTACTAGCAAAAGTGATTGACAGAAAAAAGAATCAAAATGAAATCGGTTTGATTAAAAAAAAATAGATTTAAATTTAGATTTAGTCCGATGAAGTCCTAAAAGACGAAACGCATGACAAGAAAACTTTTACACTTTGTCATACATTTTCCCCATATATATATATATATATATATATATATATATATATATATATATGTAAGCAAATGTAAATGGATATAAATCCGACAGAATGAAGAAAAATTTGGAAAAACAAACAAGACAATATTCATTAAAATACAATTCAGTTCAATTTGACAAAGACGATGGACATAAAAAATTTAACAAATTTAACAATTTAACAATTTAACAAAGACGATGGACATAGAAAATTTTAGGAATACGTTTTGAAAGCGTCGCCCATGTGACGACAACGTGACCATGTTAAACGGAAAGCTGATCATTTTAAAATTTTCAGTTATCTGTTTTGGATAAGACTTGTTTTTTTATGTCCATCGTCTTTGTTAAATTGAACTGAATTGTATTTTAATGAATATTGTCTTGAAAAGGTTTATTAAACCGAAACGTCAGACGTCGACATTTCATTCATTTTAAACAACATAATTGCATTTAAGGATTTTTGTTTGTTTTTCCAAATTTTCTTCATATATATATATATATATATATATATATATATATATATATATATATATATATATATATATATATATATATATATATATATATATTTATTTCTACCCCTCTCTCTTTCTTTCTCGCTATTTTCCGTCTCTTTCTTTCTCTTTCCTTGTTCTTTCTGTCTCCATTTCTCTTTCTGTGTTGCCCTCTATTTTTCTGTCTGTCTCATTCTGTTCATCTCTTTCTGTCACTCGCTATCTCTCTATTTCTCCATCCCTATTTCTCTCTTTCTGTCTCTTTCCCTCTCTCTATTTTTGACTGTCTTTATCACTATTTGCATCTCTCTCTCTCTCTCTCTTTCTCTCTATTTCCCTAACTGCATAAGATTCATTTATTTTACTCAATAAATGTCCGATTTTTCAATAGTCAATCCACTTGTGAAGATACATCCAATAACAGAGTATTATAGAGAGAAAATTTTAGATCCAAATTCAGATTATAACTACGTGTCAAGCTGCACACTTATTAATTCCTGATGACACACACGCATACACACGCACACACACACACACACACACATATATATATATATATATATATATATATATATATGTATGTTTATTACGTTAAACGTTATTTTAATGGGTACCCGTGTTTGAAATAGACGCCCTGTTTTATTTCAAACAGTATGTATTACATCTATCGGCCTGCGCACTCGAGAAAACTTAATAATGCAGCTGTGCTCTCTCGTATGGTTCGAATCTACGCCCCCCTCTGTTTCCCCAAAGTAAGAGTGAAGAGCAGCTTTTACAGATAGATTTTACTTATATCTGAAGTTTTACACACACACCTGATCAAACCACTGTCATCATAAAACATACACCATACATTGATCATAAAACTAGAACACTATCATGTCGACTAACAAGCCACTCCTTAAGAAACCATATTAGTATGCAACACTATATTAAAAAAAAAATACTCCATCCGAAAGACGCTTTTAAAAAGCAAAAATACAGCAGTAAGTGTGTGTTTGTAGGATGTATAATAGTATCCGAAACAAAAGTTGAAGATAATGAAACAAATTGGGTGACATATAAACGACGCGTTTCGCCGAAAGTTGTTGCTCTCTCTGGCTGCTTCAGGTTAGAATGAAATGACAAAACTGCATGTAAAGAAAATGTGTTAGAATTCCCACTTATCCTCATAGATCCAACGCATTTTTACTTGTCTTTCTTTCGTTCTAAATTTAAGTAGCAAGAACGAGCGGGCGAGAGAGAGAGAGAGAGAGAGAGAGAGAGAGAGAGAGAGAGAGAGAGAGAGAGAGGCAGACAGACAGAGACAGGCAGAGAGACAGAGAGAGCGAGAGCAGGTGATCTCGGCGAAAGGCGTCGTTTGTATCTTTTCCACTTTCATTGTCTTAACAACATTAACAGCAAACAATTATAATTGACAAAAGCAAGAATAAAAAACACAAACAACCGACAGGAAACAAATATTATTCAACATTTTAAATATCTCAAAAAATAAATTAATAAAAAACACAGCAATGTATAATTAGCCTCCTCGTAAAACTATTCGAATACCTGATAATAACAGTTCAGACTCGAAATACGTGATATGGTGAATATTTAAAATTTAAAATATAAAGTTAAGGCTATTAAATTTCGACTCCGGAGAAAGCCAACACCCAATTGAAAACAACTTTACCCTCTGAAGATGGCCGAAATGATTGAAAGGACATAAAGAAATATTATCGGCAAATATAATATAATCTTGGACCATCATTAAAAAGTTAACTTGAAAAACAAAAACAATTACAGAATATTTCTGTGGTTTTTAAAATGAAGTACCTCCACTAATTTTCGGTAGCTTGGTTTAAAATGAATTTTTATAAATGGAAAGGCTTTCTCGAAGCTTTCATTTTAGCTTTCATTGAAAGCTAAAGGATTAAATTTACTATTTCCAATAAACAAAATACTCTGGTGTATTTCAAACAGAAATTATATTCATTGGAATCGATTTTTTTTTTCTAAAATATCTGATTAGTGCCCTTTTTTAGTCATCTTTTGTTGCAATGTAATTCTCTGTATTAAAAAAATCTTCCAAAAATAAAATATACTTTTCTGTAACTTTATTTGAGGAATATTAGCTGATTTAAAGTATAATTAATCTAATTTGAAAATAAAATTACTTTAAGTTTAAAATAACAAAGAAATGAATTGTTAAAATAAACGGTAGCCATTCTTACGTAATTAACGAGCGATGACAAGTTCTGATAAGGCGCTGAAATGTTTATTGTTGTTCTAAGGAGACTTTATCTGTTAAAACATAATTTAAGAAAATGACAGGTGAGCCCCTTCCATTTATATATAGTAATCCTAAAAATATTGGAAAATATTCTCCGTAATCTAATTTTAGAAATGTTGAATTTAAATTTACTATGGTCATCGCTCTTATTTTCTGGTAATGTCTTGTATGGTTGACCGTACTTTCAAAAATGGGCACGTTACATAATAGTTTATATACATAAAAAAAATTAAAAATTATTTTACAAATCTTGGTGCAAATTCCATTTTTGATTAGTAAATATAGTTTTCACTTAATAATAATATCACTTAACTGGATGAAAGTAATGTTGAATTTTAAAAGATGTTTATATTATAAATTATTATAATTAAAATTTAAAAAATGAAAACAATTCTTGTAAAAATTAATTATCTAGTGGAAAAGAATTGTTTAGACATGTGTGTCCTTAATAAATCTTATTTACAGAATCAATTAAAAGCTTTTCTAATTAAATAATGTCAGTTTTATTGTATTTTTTTATTTTATGATTCGAAGCAGATTTTTGGAAAATGAGTAGTAGATTCAATAAATAAATAAATAAATAAATAAATAAATAAATAAAATGATAATTTACACTCCACAAGGCGCCCTGCTTTTGACAAACAAACAAAAATATTTTGGATGAAAATTTAATTTCTCGAAATTTCATGAAATTAAATAAGTGGTGGGTAGCATATGGGAAAATATTTTTACAAAGATTTTCTAAAAAAATGTTTCATTAAAATCCTGCAATGATTTGAATTTTGCAAGAATTTTCAATCAATGTGTTTTTCAGCTGGAAAAAAAGGCGGTAAAAAACTAATTGTCGGCTGCTAAAGCAAAAAAAAAAAAAAAAAAAAAAAAAAGAAAAGAAACAAGATTTTAGCAAAAAATTCGAACGCGCTAGAAAGGATAAAATATTGAATAAAATAATAAAAAGATACTTTGGCCTTTGCTCTCTTAATAATAACATAAACATTTTTAGGGCAAATCTTTTTTCATCATGCTATGCTCTTTTTGCATCGAAAAAGCGGAGGTGCCTATTTAAATATATAAAGAAGATAATCTGTCCACGAAGCACATGCACAATATATATATATATATATATATATATATATATATATATATATATATATATATATATATATGCATAGATTTGTCTAAGAGAATCCATAGCATAAAAATCACCGTTTTTTCTCAAGGACTGCTGTCCAAGCATAGAAAAATTTACTGATTAAAAACCAGATGAGATGGGCCGGACATGTAGTATGTTTGGATGACAGTAGGTTGCCAAAGCAGCTATTTTATGGCGAGCTTGCAAATGGTAAGCGCCCTCAGCATAAGTTAAAAATGCTGTCTGAGGAATTACTTGAAAGAGCTTAGGGTGGGGTGGATGAATGGGAAAACCTTGCTAGTGTTCGCAAAAAATGGCGCAGAGGTGTTGTAGAAGGATGTAAGTTAGCAGAGGAAAAGAATTTAGCACATGCAGCACTGGAAAAGGAATTTGAGGAAAAGTGTTGCCAGATGCTTGGATGATAGCACTGAAAGCTGGAAATGCGAGACATGTGGTGAAAAGCTGGATATGTTAATTATCTGAAATCACACGAGAGACGTCCTTACACTGTGTTACCTCCACGGTGTGTGATCTTTAGAGAAGTATGTGAATCAACATCTGGTTTAAAGATGCATATGGTGGTACACAAGAATGACCTACCACAGCAGCATCAGCTTAACCCTGTGAAGATTGTAGGGCACATCTGTCATTTATGCTATAGGCTTTGCAAATCAGCTGCTGGTTTGAAGAGACACCTTCGAAGTAATTCGAGAGGAAACAATGATAGAATGATTGAATGTAGGTGTTGATGGACAAGGCGGCAGTCGTTTGTTATCAAGGGCAATCAAATAAATATAATGTGTGCATATATTATATATATATATATATATATATATATATATATAAATATGAACATAGAAGTCAACATGATTAGTCTGTTTCATGCTGGCCTAAATCGGTGGCCTAACGATTACATGAAGCAGACTGTCGCCTCTAAGTGTTGACTTTATGTTCACTTTTATATTTACACACGCTCTATCTCTGATATTGAGCACTTTATCCCATAAATATAGCACACCTTAAGACTATATTTCTTCATATATATATATATATATATATATATATATATATATATATATATATATATACTAGATAGCCTGAAGACTGCGTTTAAGCGTACTGTCACTGCTAGGTGTTGACTTCAATATGCAATTTTATATTTACATACGCTGTATCCCTGATACTGAGCAGTTTGACCCATAAATATATCATACATTAAAACTATATTTTTATCATATATATATATATATATATATATATATATATATATATATATATATAAAAAGGCTTAAACACTAATATTCCATGGTCATAATTTATTCCATTGGAATCGTAAATACGATCCAATTCATCAAACCTACAAATTCAAAAAGAAAACAGAAAAAACATCTCCGGAAATAAAAAATAAAATTTAGAGAGAGTGTAAGTATGAGAGTGTGGGACGAATGTTAGAGTAAATGAAAGCTATAGAGAGGGGTAACAGACGAGAGAAGGTGGGAGATTAAAACTTAACAGAGAGAAGTTTTAAAGAGGGGAGTCAAAGATGGTTTAAATGAGAGAAATATGAATGTTGTCGGATGTCTAATACATAAAAGATGTAACCGGAAAGGAGACATTTTGTGGTGACATACACA